>WNWK01009079.1:0-79549 GCA_009830355.1 Cherax destructor | reverse complement strand
AAATCATCACAACGAACCAGGAAATAATCAATGCTGTGCGAACAATCCTCTCGGAAGTCTCTACTACCACTCCATCCAACAGTACCCTCCTGGTAGCTCCGCTGGGTCACCAGGCCATCGATACGGTCCTTAAGGACAAACTGAATAGCCTGAAGAGAATGGAGGAGAGAATAATCGATCTTGATGCCCAGGATGCCCTGTATCTCCACACAAGGTGCGCACCCTCTTTTGACAACCCAACACTCAACGAATATGACGAATATGACGCACTACCTGAGATCAACCTTCAAGAAGACTCTGAATCTATCACTAGAAGATCAACAATGGGAGCAGGCAACCCTCCAAGTGCGACAGGGAGGTATAGGGGTGCGCAAAGCAACGCAGGTAACTTTACCTGCAATTCTGTCTTCGTGTTTGGCTTCCAGTGGATTAGTCAAGAAGACTGTCCCCGAACGCTTGAGATGTACTGTAGGAGCTCAAGACCCCAGGTTCACTGAAGCAGCTATGTGGTGGGACATCCTGCAGACTCCTCCAGTAGACAAGCTCCTCCCAAAGAGCACAAACAGTCCCACTGAGACAAACCGATCATGGAAAAAATCACCAACGCAATGCTCACCAACACTTCAGGAAAGGACAAAGCTCGTCTCCTAGGAGTGAAGGCACCACACTCAGATTTCCTTCTAGCTGTTCCCAATTCCTCTCTGGGGACTCGACTCGACCCACAGGCCATTCGGATTGGTGTTGCTCTTCGCCTAGCCGCCCCCATACTCACCGAACATAGGTGTATTTGCGGCAGGGCGACGGCTGATCAATTCGGACTTCATGGTCTCGTGTGTCACACATCAGTTGGGAAGTATGCTAGACATGAGGAGGTCAACGACATCATAAAGAGAAGCCTCGCCACAGCCCGTTTCCCAGCCCAACGGGAACACCAAGTGAAGAAGTCTGACGGAAGTCTAAAGCGTCCTGATGGAGCCACTATGCTGCCCTGGAAGGATGGTAAGCAGATTGCTTGGGACTACACCTGTGCCGCCACAATGGCAGACACCTACTTGCCATACTCCGTAGCTGAAGGAGGTGGAGTTGCCAGCCACAGGGAGACCCAGAAGACTCACAAATATGAAGGCCTTTCCCCTTGCTATAACTTCATCCCAATAGGGTCGGAGACCCTTGGAGCATGGGGCAAGTGTGCTCTAAAGTTTCTCAAGAGATGGGTGAAAAACTCATCATTGACACAAGGGACCAGAGGGCGGCCAGCTTCCTCTTTCAGAGACTCAGTGTTGCGATCCAGAGGGAAAATGCCTGCAGCACTCTGGGCACGCGGCCCACCGCCGGGGAGCTGGACGAAGTATTCGAGATGTAGCTCTGAGTTGTTATCTATGTTGTTCTACTCCCTATTGTGTTTTTGTCAATGTATTTTGTCTTTAAATAAAATCTATATAAAATATAGGGGTGGTAGGAGAAAATTTTCAAACAGCTTCAGGGGGAACCTTGAGTTTTCCCTGAGGCAAGTTTATTCTTTTCTTTGAGGATGAGGGTCCCCAGGACAGTTCCAGAGGTGGTACCTAACTATATTTTATATAAATATTAACCAAAGAATTCCAGTTTTTTACTGATTTCAAATATTCCAAGTTTTTGGAAACTAAATTTAATGGGTACTATTCTGTTCATAAAATGAGTCAGCTGTTAAATACTAAAACCATTCCCATGAGTTAGGCTCAAATGTCTAACATGATTTAAGTGAAATAAAAATCTCACATCGTTTTATGCATATGTATATGAGAAATGTCCAGCTACACTCATCAGCTTCACGATAACTCTTCATCGAAGAAGAATGCACAGTCTTCCGAACGTTTGTTGCCAAGCAGCAGAGGCTTTAGAGAGTTAACACTTCCATTCCAGGTGTTGCATGCAAAGAGTATGTCACCCTTATTCGGAGCATGTTAAACACACCTACATAGGCTGCCTCACCAACCAGCGAACCATCTTCTTAAGGGTTTGGTGATCGGGGCCCCATCACCAAATCAACAGCTTGTTTCAGCCAATCATAATGTGGGTCTGGCAATGGCAAAGGTGATGTGGATTCCACTCATATGTTTGCCATTGTCATTCCCACCTTGAGCTGGTTGTTGTACGGTCGTCTCTGTCTATTGGCTGTTGTTCTGCCTTGACTACCGTGGCGTGCACTAATACTACTATCTCTGTATATAGTGTACATATTTGTATAAAGCCTTATAAATATACTTGGTGAAGGAAAATACAAAAAATTCATAATTGCTTGGTGAAGGAAATACAATTCAAAGCATTTTCTACTGTGTTTCTTTGTTCAAAGCTCCCTTTTACACTCAGGATAACAGGCCTTTGAACCTGAGGTTGTAATACCAGGAATCTTCGAATTGGTTCAGTAACATTAATCACTGGACACACTTTTTCTGGTACAGTGAGTCTCCGCTGAAATACTGAACAGTGTCGGATAAGATGTTCTGAAGATATAAGCGAAAGTTCAGAGGAATAAAGCAAGAAAAAAATCAGATAACTAAAAAGCCGTTTTCGTTGATTCCTAATAAGAAGTTGTATCATCATCTTATGACAGGTAAGAATGTCTCTCACACACTGACTTAACTAATCTACAAACAACCTAAACAAACCTATATATTTTACACTTAGGTTTACAATATTGTTTTATTGGTTTCACAGTGCGCATTACTCGTGCTTGTGTCTCTCTTAGGCACAAGTCTTCTGTTATATACTCTCTCATTATTATTAACATTTTCACTGTGTATGAGTATTTGTATATCTCTTTAACTCTTCAGTGCAGTCAAGTCTGGACAACACCACAGAAATTTCAATTGAAAACCTACAGACACCTACAGAACATGTAGAAATACACAGCACACTGACATACACAGCACACTGACATACACAGTACACTGACATACACAGCACACTGACATACACAGCACACTGACATACACAGCACACTAACATACACAGCTCACTGACATACACAACACACTGACATACACAGTACAATGACTTACACAGTACAATGACATACACAGCACACTGACATACACAGCACACTGACATACACAGCACACTGACATACACAGCACACTGACATATACAACACACTGACATACACAGTACAATGACATACACAGTACAATGACATACACAGCACACTGACATACACAGCACACTGACATACACAACACACTGACATACACAGCACACTGACATACACATCACACTGACATACACATCACACTGACATACACAGTAAACTGACATACACAGCACATTGACATACACAGCACATTGACATACACAGTACACTGACATACACAGCACACTGACATACACAGCACACTGACATACACAGCACACTGACATACACAACTCACTGACATACACAACACACTGACATACACAGCACACTGACATACACAACACACTGAAATATACAACACACTGACATACACAGTACACTGACATACACAACACACTAACATACACAGCACACTGACATACACAGCACACTGGCATACACAGCTCACTGACATATACAACACACTGACATACACAACACACTGACATACACAACACACTGACATATACAACACACTGACATACACAGTACAATGACATACACAGCACACTGACATATACAACACACTGACATACACAGTACAATGACTTACACAGTACAATGACATACACAGCACACTGACATACACAGCACACTGACATATACAACACACTGACATACACAGCACACTGACATACACAACACACTGAAATATACAACACACTGACATACACAGTACACTGACATACACAGCTCACTGACATATACAACACACTGACATACACAGTACAATAACATACTCAGTACAATGACATACACAGCACACTGACATACACAGCACACTGACATACACAGCACACTGACATACACAACACACTGACATACACAGCACACTGACATACACAACACACTGAAATATACAACACACTGACATACACAGTACACTGACATACACAGCTCACTGACATACACAACACACTGACATACACAGCACACTGACATACACAACACACTGAAATATACAACACACTGACATACACAGTACACTGACATACACAACACACTAACATACACAGCACACTGACATACACAGCACACTGACATACACAGCTCACTGACATATACAACACACTGACATACACAGCACACTGACCTACACAGCACACTGACATACACAGCACACTGACATACACAACACACTGACATACACAGCACACTGACATACACAGCACACTGACATACACAACACACTGACATACACAACACACTGACATACACAGTACACTGACATACATAACACACTGACATACACAGCACACTGACATACACAGCACACTGACATACACAGCACACTGACATACACAACACACTGACATACACAGCACACTGACATACACAACACACTGACATACACAGCACACTGACATACACAACACACTGACATACACAGCACACTTACATACACAACACACTGACATACACAGCACACTGACATACACAAAACACAGACATACACAGTACACTGACATACACTGTATGTTTCCCTCTGCGGCAGGAAGCGACTCTCTCTTATTACGTTTTGGTAACAGAGGTGTTACAAGGTCGTATATAAGTCTGCATATGTGTTTAAAAATTAAAAACAAATAAATACCAAAAACACAAGAAATAAAAAAAACCTTTAGAATACTAATATATTTTTAATACTAATTATTTATTAGTTTTACTGGTTCTGATATTCCATAGCTCCCATTGTCTGTATGACGTCAGTGTTAGGCAGTACTTGCATGACGTCAGTGTTAGGCAGTACTTGCATGACGTCAGTGTTAGGCAGTACTTGCATGACGTCAGTGTTAGGCAGTACTTGCATGACGTCAGTGTTAGGAAGTACTTGCATGACGTCAGTGTTAGGCAGTACTTGCATGACGTCAGTGTTAGGCAGTATTTGCATGCCGTCAATGTTGGGCAGTACTTGCATGACGTCAGTGTTAGGCAGTACTTGCATGACGTCAGCGTTAGGCAGTACTTGCATGACGTCAGTGTTTGGCAGTACTTGCATGACGTCAGTGTTAGGTAGTACTTGCATGCCGTCAATGTTGGGCAGTACTTGCATGACGTCACTGTTGGGCAGTACTTGCATGACGTCACTGTTGGGCAGTACTTGCATGACATCAGTGTTGGGCAGTACTTGCATGACATCAGTGTTTGGCATTACTTGCATGACGTCAGCGTTAGGCAGTACTTGCATGACGTCAGTGTTAGGCAGTACTTGCATGACGTCAGTGTTAGGCAGTACTTGCATGACGTCAGTGTTAGGCAGTACTTGCATGACGTCAGTGTTAGGCAGTACTTGCATGCCGTCAGTGTTAGGCAGTACTTGCATGCCGTCAATGTTGGGCAGTACTTGCATGACGTCACTGTTGGACAGTACTTGCATGACATCAGTGTTTGTCATTACTTGCATGACGTCAGCGTTAGGCAGTACTTGCATGGCGTCAGTGTTAGGCAATACTTGCATGCCGTCAATGCTGGGCAGTACTTGCATGACGTCACTGCTGGGCAGTACTTGCATGACATCAGTGTTGGGCAGTACTTGCATGACGTCAGTGTTAGGCAATACTTGCATGCCGTCAATGCTGGGCAGTACTTGCATGACTTCACTGCTGGGCAGTACTTGCATGACGTCAGTGTAGGGCAGTACTTGCATGACGTCAGTGTAGGGCAGTACTTGCATGACGTCAGTGTAGGGCAGTACTTGCATGTGCGAGCAAATCTTCTCAAAAATTGAATTCACGAAGAGTAAATTAAGAAACTGACTGACTGATGCCCATTTAGATGACATCTTGCATCTGGCCTCTTCCAGCCTGTCACCAGCCTGTCTTCCAGCCTGTCACCTAATATTGAGACTGACTCCACCTGCTTTAACACTGACTGCTTATACTGTAGCTCTGCAGCTACAACGAATCCAGGACATTGCGGTGGGTGCTGGACCTGAGGTGGCAGGACTTTGCCAGGTGCCAGTCACTCCACCTCAGGACTGGCATACCACCTCTGAACGTCTTCCAGAAAACAATATGTGAAAGACAGATTGACAGACTTGAGACGCACCATGACCATTGGATTTCCTGCCTTGACGACACTATCAGAATCCCTCACAATCTTCTTCAGACCTCTTGATAATCGTGTTTTTCTGCCACTTTACACTTAGCCTTCCCTAAGCCACTTTTCTCACTCTTTTAATGCCTATATGCTCTTATAGCAACTACCATCCTTTGCCTTAAAATTCTTAATCTGTCCATCATCTCTTAATTGCGAAGCCATGGATGTGCGTATCTGTGCAGTTCAGTTGAAGAGCTTTGCCTAGAGTCATTTGGGGCCACTACATAAATCCGATCTTTTGTCAAATTTGCCTGACCAGTCTTGTTGCGAAGGAGAGGCGAGAAGCACAAGCACAAGCCTTACGCAATGCTTTACAAGGCCTTTGCTGTTGGGTTTAGCTCCTACTCTTTGCCTTTTACTGTGTTTTTTTCCTCTTCCCCCATCTATTATATAACTACCCCCTGTTACCCCTTCACCCCTAGTGGATTTTTAACTGTTAGTCCTTTGTTCATTTCGAGAGACTCGAGCTAAAACAACACCAAGTGTCCCACTAACTGCTATTAGACAGGGAGAGAGGTAGGGGTGGGTTCAATACCAGTGTCTCAAAATAACTGTTATGTTCAGTAGACATAATTTTGCTTAATTAAAAATATAAATATATGTCAAAGTTTAGTATGTATTATTACCTCTATTTATTACCTAGGGCTATAGGTGTGGCCCGCCATTCACTCACAGACATGGGCCCTGGCCCCTAGGCAGAACAAGGCTGCCAACCCCTGTTCTAGAGTGACAATTTTCTTGTGGAAGAAAACTTTAATAGAAAGAGATGACACAGGACGGATTAGAGAAGTAAAACTTCAAAAGAGGAAGCTTCACAGACATGAGGAAATTCCTGATTGAGGTGCGTTGGGACAAGAAACTGGACGGGACGACAGTGAATGGGATGCTGGAGTATGATGCCGGAAAGTGCCGGGAGGCAGAGGAGAAATTCATACCCAATACCAAAAGACGCAATGAAATGAACGAAGCCCATGGTTCACCCAGAGGGCTGAGGCAAAAGCTTAAAACGCTAGAACCTGCAGAAATATAGGAGAAAAAGAATGTAGGAAACCAAGGAAGAGAGTAGGAGGTCCAGGAATGAATATGTGGGGGCAAGCAACAATTTGAGAATGACAAAGCATCGAAAGCCAAATCCGACCCAAAACTGATATACAGCCCAATTAGGAAGAAGACAGTAGTAAGTGACTAGGTAATAAGGCTGAATAAGGAACGAGGAGAGCTCACAAGGAATGAGCAGGAAGTCTGTGAGGAGTCCAGCAAGAAATTAAAAGAGGCGTTCTCGGAGGAAATAAAGACGATACCAGAGACTCTGAGGTAGAGTGCACATAAATATTATGAGTTCCCATCGCATACTTCGTAGAGAGTGGGACCAGATAATATTCCTGATGGTTCTGAGAAAGGGAATCGAGGCACTGTGTGAACCACCAGTTACGATCTTCAACAAGTCAATAGGAACAGGGATAACTATCAGACGTGTGGAAGAGAACCGATGTTCTAACACTATTTAAGAGGGGAAGCGTTTAGCTAGAGGCCGGTGTCAGTGCATAATAGGTAAGGTTATGGAGATAATTGTCACAAGAATTGTGGAACACGTAGGAAAGAGCGGTTTCATAATATCCATCATGGTTTCAGTGAAGGTCAATCCTGTCTCACAAACTTACTAGAATTCTATGACAAGATAACAGAGTGAGGTAGGTGAGAGAGGGATGCGTATATTGCATATCTTGGGCTGTAAGAATGCTTTACAATACAAGAAAACGAGACAAAGGTTTTATTCACAAGGGAATGAGACAAAACCAAGAGGAGTAAGCAGGAATAACATGGATCAATATGAGGACTGGTACTATTTCTTGTGCACGTAAATAACATGACGGAAGGGATAGAGACAAAGATAAAGCAGATAATGTGAAACTGGTGAGGAGAATAAAGATATGTGAGGACCAGGCTGCAGGTCCAGTCTGACAAGTGGGTATAGGCAAAGAAGACAGCAAACAGAGCACAGGCTCGGGGGTCAAAGAATGCAGACCTTACTCAGAAGGACCTCGGGGAGAGTATTCAACCAATAACTGCTGCAAGTTTTCAGAAGCCTAATCAAGGAGTCATTCATACTGCATATGACATGCCCATATTAGAATCAGCAGCACCAATATGGAACCCATATCTAATCAAGCACGACAAGAAACTGAAGATAGTGCAGAGGATTACAACGAGACAAGTCCTGCAGCTAAAGGGTATGTGCTATGAGGAGAGATTAAAAGAACTAAACGTGATGACATTAGAGTGAAAGACTAGGGTAGATATGATAATGTACAAAATACTGAGGGAAAATTGATAGGTGCACAAGGACATACTCGAGAGAAAGGAAGCAGAAACATGAGGCTTCATCTGGAAGTTGAAAACAATGACGAGTCAAAGAAATGTCAAGAAGTATTTCATCAGTTCTGTAATGGCCAGGAAGTGTAACGGCAGAGATAGTATCCATTCAGAGCTTTAAGAGGAGGTACGATGATGCTCTCAAAGCCAGGAGTAAACCCAGCTGCTAGCAAAGAGGCAAGGCCAAGAGCTGAAACTCGACCCAAGCAACCATATATATGGGAGTACAACACAAGAACACGTACAAAGTGCACGAACACCTGCAAACTACATAAACCCCTACATTTCACACGAACACTTGCACAATACACGAACGTTTACACAGCACACGAACACATACACAGCATACGTACTCTTATACAGCACAAAGATACCTACAGTATACAACACTTGGACACTACACAAGGCACGGACACCTACACAAGGCACGGACACCTATACAAGGCAAGTAAGTTTTTATTCAGGTACAGGTACACATAAATACACTTATATGACTTATCATACATAGCAGCATATGTGTAGATTACTTAGGATAACCCAAAAAAATCAAAATGTTTTTTTCCACTGGGGACCTCTTCCTCCTCCACAGGTGTAGTGGAAAACGTCGCTTGTCTGGTTGTATGGCATGTCGCAGGTCTGGTATTTGAAGGCCGGACGTACCTTTTTGGTCATATTTGGTCATTTCTTCGTCGTGAAGGTCAGTTTTCTTGGGTCACTATAGTTTCTTTGTAGTTAGTGAAACTGATATCCACATCACACGGATATTCACAACAAATATACCTACATAACAAACACACCTACATAACACACACACACACACACATACACAACACACACACACACACCCACTTACACAACACACACCTGCACAAAACACACAACACACACAACACACACACACACACACACACACCTACACAAGAAGACAGGGGGAGAAAGAAGCGATTGAAAGTATCATGAAAGCAATAGGAGAGAAGGACATGATCCAGTTGACGAATTTTCTGAGAATAGGGAGGTTTGCAAGTGATTTTCAAGACAGAATCGGCTCGAAACAGGATCCTGCAGGAGAAAGCAGGACTAAGGGACATATCAGCAAACCGGAGGGTGTATCTCGACCTTGAGAGAACACAAAATGATAGGCAGAAACTCAAAGAGAGAGTAAAAAAGATGCAAGGAAGAAAGAGAAGCAAAGACAGAGACGAGAAGGAGAACCCAGACTCAGGAGGAAGAGCAAATACAACCTCCCTATGAACCACCTACCGAAGGCCCTCAACCACAACAACCCTAATGCAACCAAGCAATCTAACCCAAAACCCACACACTATAACCACTTCCCCTACCCCCCTCATCCCAAACTCTTCTTTCACAGCAACCCCACATAGTTCCCTGCCAGGTCTCCCGCTCCCCCAATCCCAATGTACTCCCCAGACCACAGTTTTAGAAAAGAAGTTGAAGGTTTGGTATATGAATGCGGATGTAATAACAAATAAATGTGAGGAGTGGCATGAAAGAATCAAGGAGACGTTCCCAGACATAATAGCACTCACAGAAATGAAACTCACTGGGATGATAACAAACGCAATCTTCCCAAACGGATATCAGATCTTGAGTAAAGACAGAGGAAGCAGAAGGGGAGAAGTAGTTACACTGCTCATTAAAAACCGATGGTGATTTGAAGAAATGGAAGGAATGGACGGAATGAGAGAAAGGAACTACAGAGTAGGAACAATTCAGTCTGGGGGCCCTAAAGTAGTAATTGTAGTGATGTACAACCCACCACAGAACTGCAGTAGGCCAAGAGAAGAATATGAAGACATAAATAGAGCAATGGTGGACACACTAGCTGTGGTGGCCAGAAGAGCTAACACAGGTAGAGCAAAGTTACTAATTATGGGTGATTTCAATCACAAGGAAATTGACTTGGGAAACCTGGAGCCACATGTGGGTCCCAAAACATGGAGACTCAAGATGATGAAGGTGGTACTGGAAAACCTCATGCATCAACATGTTAGGGACCCCACGAGAGAGAGAGGAGAGGATGAACCAGAAAGACTGGACCCCGTATTCACCTATGAAAGGCCCCTCGGAGCTGGTGATCACGTGGTTCTGAGCTTTGAATACACAGTAGAGTTGCAAGTGAAGAGGGTAACAGGAGTAGGATGGAAAACCCGAACTACAAAAGGGGGGACTACACAGGCATGAGTAACTTCCTGCAGGAGGTTCAATGGGAAAGAGAATTGGTAGGAAAATCAGTAAACAGAAAGATGGACTATGTGACAACAAAATCAAAGGAGGCAGAGGAGAGATTTGTTCCTAAGAGCAACGTAAATAATGGGAAGACCAGAACGAGCCCTTAGTTCACCCAAAGATGTAGGTTGGCAAAAATTAAGTGCGCTAGAGAAGATAAAAAGTTCAGAAGATAAAGGACTCAGGAATATATAGATATTAGACGAAGAGCCAGAAACGAGAATGCACAGATAAGGAGGGAGGCCCAGCGACAGTACGAGAATGACATAGCATCGAAAGTCAAGTCTGAACCAAAGCGCTTGTATAGCCACATCAGGAGGAAAACAACAGCCAAGGACAAGGTAATTAGGTTGAGGAAAGAAGGAGGGGCCCTCACATGAAACGACCAAGAACGTATGTGAGAAACTCAACATGAGATTCAAAGAAATATTTACAGTAGAGACAGAAAAGACTCCAGGAAGTCAGAATAGGGGGTACACCAACAAGGGCTATACCAACAAGTGCTGGATGAAATACACACAACCGAGGAGGTGAAAAAGCTGCTAAATGAACTTGATACCTTAAAGGTAGTGGGCCCGGACATCTTCCCTGGGTCCTTAGAGATGAACCAGAGACGTTGTGTGTGGCACTAACAACAGTCTTCAACACATCCACTGAAACTGGGCAACTACTTAAGGTATGGCAGACAGCAAATGTAGTCCAGATTTTTAAGAAAGGAGTCAGACACGAGAAATTAAACTACAGACCTGTGTCACTAACGTGTATAGTATGCAAAGTCATGGAGAAGATTATCAGAAGAGTGGTGGAGCACCTAGAAAGGATCAAGCTTATAAACGACAACCAGCTCGGTTTCAGGGAAGGGAAATCCTGTGTCACAAACCTACTGGATTTTTGAGACACGAGAGAGAGGGGTGGATAGATTGCAGTTTCATGGACTGCAAGAAGGCCTTTGACACAGTTCCTCACAAGAGATTAGTGCAAAAGCTAGAGAATCAGGCACGCATAACAGGAAGGGCACTGCAATGGTTCAGAGAATACTTGACAGAGAGGCAACAACGAGTCATGGTACATGACAAGGTATCAGAGTGGACGCCTGTGACGAGCGGGGTTCCACAGCGGTCAGTCCTAGGACCATTGCTGTTTTTGGTATATGTAAATTACATGACGGAAGGGATAGACTCAGAAGTGTCCCTGTTTGCAGATGATGTGAAGTTAATGAGGATAATTAAATCGGATGAGGATCAGGCAGGACTACAAAGAGACCTGCACAGGCTGCAAGCCTGGTCCAGCAACTGGCTCCTCGAATTTAACCCCGCCAAATGCAATGCCATGAAGATCGAGGAAGGGCAAAGAAGACCGTAGACAGAGTATAGGCTAGGTGGACAAAGACTGCAAACCTCTCACAAGAAAAAGAATCTTGGGGTGAGTATAATACCGAGCACATCTCCTGAGGAGCACATCAACCAGACTGCTGCAGCATATGGGCGCCTGGCAAATCTAAGAATAACGTTCCGATACCTAAGAAAGGAATCGTTCAAGACTCTGTACACCGTGTACGTCAGGTCTATATTGGAGTATGCAGCACCAATTTGGAATCCACACCTGGTCAAGCACGTCAAGAAATAAGAGAAAATGTAGAGGTTTGCAACAAGACTAGTCTCAGTGCTAAGGGGAATGTCCTACACAGAAAAGTTAAGGAAAATCGGCTTTGCGACACTAGAGAACAGGAGGGTAAGGGAAGACATGATAACGACATATAAAATACTGCGAGGAATTGATAAGGTGAACAGATATATGATGTTCCAGAGATGGGACACAGAAACAAGGGGTCACAATTGGAAGTTTGAAGACTCAGATGAGTCAGAGGGATGTTAGGAAGTATTTCTTCAGTCATAGAGTGGTCAGGAAGTGGAATAGTCTGGAAAGTGACGTAGTATACATGGAGAGGGTTCCGGGGGTCAACGTTCCCGCGGCTCGGTCTGTGACCAGGCCTCATGGTGGATCAGGGCCTGATCAACCAGGCTGTTACTGTTGACCGCACGCAAACCGACGTACGAACCACAGCCCGGCTGGTCAGGTACTGAATTTAGGCGCTTGTATAGTGCCTGCTTGAAGACAGCCAGGGGTCTATTGGTAATCCCCCTTATGTATGCTGGGAGGCAGTTGAACACTCTTGGGCCCCTGACACTTATTGTGTTGTCTCTTATCGTGCTAGTGGCACCCCTGCTTTTCATTGGGGGGAGTCAGACACGAAAAATTAAACTTCAGACCAGTGTCACTAACGTGTATAGTATGCAAAGTCATGAAAAAGATTATCAGAAGGAGAGTGGTAGAGCACCTAGTTAGACGAGGTTTGATTAAGCTCATGGAGCAGGGAGAGAGAGGACCTAGTAGCGTTCAGTAAAGAGGCCAGGCCAGGAGCTCTTTATCGACCTTTGCAACCACAAACAGGCGAGTACAACACACACACCTACACAACACTCATACACCTGCCCAACACACACACACACACACACCTACACAACACAAACACACACACTCCTACACAACACAAACACATCATACCTACACAACACAAACACACTTATACAACACAAACACACACACATCTACACTACACATGCACACTTACACAACACACACACACACCTACACACACACCTACACACACACCTACACAACAATCACACCTACACAACACACATACCTACACACACACACACACCTACACACACACCTACACACACCTACACACACACACCTACACACACACACCTACACACACACAACACACACACACACACACACGCACACACACATCTACACAAAGTGTCACTGACATGCATAGTATGCAAAGTCATGGAGAATATTATCAGGTGAAGAGTGGTGGAACACCTAGAAAGGCAGTCAACACGGTTTCAGGGACTGGAAATCCTGTGTCACAAACCTACTGCAGTTCTATGACAGGGTGACGGCAGTAAGACAAGAGAGAGAGGGGTGCGTGGATTGCATTTTCTTGGACTGTAAGAAGGCGTTTGACACAGTTCCACACAGGAGATTAGTGCAAAAGATGGAGGACCAGGCAGGGATAACAGGGAAGGCACTACAATGGATCAGGGAATACCTGTCAGGAAGACAGCAGCGAGTCATGGTTCGTGGCAAGGTGTAAGAGTGGGCGTCTGTGACGAGTGGGGTTCCACAGGGGTCAGTCCTAGGACCGGTGCTGTTTCTGGTATTTGTGAATGACATGACGGAAGGAATAGACTCCGAAGTGTCCCTGTTTGCAGATGATGTGAAGTTGATGAGAAGAATTCAATCGGACGAGGACCAGGCAGAACTACAAAGGGATCTGGACAGGCTGCAGGACTGGTCCAGGAATTGGCTCCTGGAGTTCAACCCCACCAAGTGCAAAGTCATGAAGATTGGGGAAGGGCAAATAAGACCGCAGACGGAGTACAGTCTAGGGGGCCAGAGACTACAAACCTCACCCAAGGAAAAAGATCTTTGGGTGAGTATAACACCAGGCACATCTCCTGAGGCGCACATCAACCAACTAACTGCTGCAGCATATGGGCGCCTAGCAAACCTAAGAACAGCATTCCGACATCTTAATAAGGAATCGTTCAGAACCCTGTACACTGTGTACGTTAGGCCCATACTGGAGTATGCAGCACCAGTGTGGAACCCACACTTAGCCAAGCACATAAAGAAACTAGAGAAAGTGCAAAGGTTTGCAACACGACTAGTCCCGGAGCTAAGGGGTATGTCCTACGAGGAGTGGTTAAGGGAAATCGACCTGACGACACTGGAGGACAGGAGAGTAAGGGATCCCATGATAACGACATAAGAACATAAGAACATAAGAAAGGAGGAACACTGCAGCAGGCCTGTTGGCCCATACTGAGAGAATAGACAAGGTGGACAGAGACAGAATGTTCCAGAGATGGGACACAGCAAGAAGGGGACACAGTTGGAAGTTGAAGACTCAGATGAATCACAGGGATGTTAGGAAGTATTTCTTCAGTCACAGAGTGGTCAGGAAGTGGAATAGCTTGGAAAGCGATGTAGTGGAGGCAGGATCCATTCATAGCTTTAAGAAGAGGTATGATAAGTCTCATGGCGACGGGAGAGAGACCCAGTAGCGGCCAGTGAAGAGGCGGGGCCAGGAGCTATGAATCGACCCCTGCAACCACAACTAGGTGAGTACAACTAGGTGTGTACAACACACACACACACACACACATACCTACACACACACACACATGCCTACACAACACACACACATACCTACACAACACACACATACCTACACAACACACACACATGCCTACACAACACACACACATATCCTACACAACACACACATACCTACACAACACACACACATACCTACACAACACACATATACCTACACAACACACACACATGCCACACAACACACACATACTACACAACACACACATACCTACACACACACACACATGCCTACACAACACACACATGCCTACACAACACACACACATACCTACACAACACACACACATACCTACACAACACACATATACCTACACAACACAAATACACACACACATCTACACTACACATGCACACTTACACAACACACACACCTACACACACACCTACACAACACACACACACACCTACACAACACACTAGAGATGTATCGGATGTGAAAATTTAGATATCCGCGGATACGGGTGTGTATGAGGATGTCTTACTTATTTCGGGGATGCGGATGCGGATATCTGATACATCTCTACAGCATACTCACCTACACAACAAATACACCTACACAACAAATACACCTACACAACAAATACACCTACACAACAAATACACCTACACAACAAATACACCTACACAACAAATACACCTACACAACAAATACACCTACACAACAAATACACCTACACAACAAACACACCTACACAACAAACACACCTACACAACAAACACACCTACACAACAAACACACCTACACAACAAACACACCTACACAACAAACACACCTACACAACAAATACACCTACACAATACACACACCTACACAACAAACACACCTACACAATACACACACCTACACAATACACACACCTACACAACAAATACACCTACACAATACACACACCTACACAACAAACACACCTACACAATACACACACCTACACAACAAACACACCTACACAACAAACACACCTACACAACAAACACACCTACACAACAAACACACCTACACAACAAACACACCTACACAACACTCACACACACACACACTTATACAAAACACGGACACCTAACACACACGACACCTAGCACACACGGACACCTAGCAGCACAGACACTAGCAGCACACGGACACCTAGGCAGCACACGGACACCTAGGCAGCCACAACTGGAACACAACCTAGGCAGCACACGGACACCTAGGCAGCACACGGACACCTAGACAGCACACGGACACCTAGCAGCACACGGACACCTAGGCAGCACACGGACACCTAGACAGCACACGGACACCTAGCAGCACACGGACACCTAGGCAGCACACGGACACCTAGCAGCACACGGACACCTAGGCAGCACACGGACACCTAGGCAGCACACGGACACCTAGGCAGCACACGGACACCTAGGCAGCACACGGACACCTAGGCAGCACACGGACACCTAGGCAGCACACGGACACCTAGGCAGCACACGGACACCTAGACAGCACACGGACACCTAGCACACAACGGACACCTAGCAGCACACGGACACCTAGCAGCACACGGACACCTAGACAGCACACGGACACCTAGACAGCACACGGACACCTAGGCAGCACACGGACACCTAGCAGCACACGGACACCTAGACAGCACACGGACACCTAGGCAGCACACGGACACCTAGCAGCACACGGACACCTAGCAGCACACGGACACCTAGGCAGCACACGGACACCTAGCAGCACACGGACACCTAGCAGCACACGGACACCTAGGCAGCACACGGACACCTAGGCAGCACACGGACACCTAGGCAGCACAGGACACCTAGGCAGCACACGGACACCTAGGCAGCACACGACACCTAGGCAGCACACGGACACCTAGACAGCAACGGACACCTAGGCAGCACACGACACCTAGCAGCACACGGACACCTAGACAGCAACGGACACCTAGGCAGCACACGGACACCTAGACAACACGGACACCTAGACAGCACACGGACACCTAGGCACACACGGACACCTAGACAGCACACGGACACCTAGGCAGCACACGGACACCTAGGCAGCACACGGACACCTAGACAGCACACGGACACCTAGACAGCACACGGACACCTAGACACACGGACACCTAGACAGCACACGGACACCTAGGCAGCACACGGACACCTAGGCAGCACACGGACACCTAGGCAGCACACGGACACCTAGGCAGCACACGGACACCTAGCAGCACACGGACACCTAGGCAGCACACGGACACCTAGACAGCACACGGACACCTAGACAGCACACGGACACCTAGGCAGCACACGGACACCTAGACAGCACACGGACACTAGGCAGCACACGGACACCTAGGCAGCACACGGACACCTAGCAGCACACGGACACCTAGCAGCACACGGACACCTAGACAGCACACGGACACCTAGACAGCACACGGACACCTAGGCAGCACACGGACACCTAGACAGCACACGGACACCTAGGCAGCACACGGACACCTAGACAGCACACGGACACCTAGACAGCACACGGACACCTAGACAGCACACGGACACCTAGACAGCACACGGACACCTAGACAGCACACGGACACCTAGACAGCACACGGACACCTAGACAGCACACGGACACCTAGCAGCACACGGACACCTAGGCAGCACACGGACACCTAGACAGCACACGGACACCTAGACAGCACACGGACACCTAGACAGCACACGGACACCTAGACAGCACACGGACACCTAGACAGCACACGGACACCTAGACAGCACACGGACACCTAGACAGCACACGGACACCTAGACAGCACACGGACACCTAGACAGCACACGGACAACTAGGCAGCACCAGCAAGAACACTCATCTAAGAAAACACGTCCAGAAACTGGATTTACAAAGAGATTGACCAAGAAATAAATGGAATATCCTGCGAGGAAAGAAAGTAGAGCTAGTGGGAGATATAATTACTAAGTTGACGATACTCGGATTACTTAGCAGGGTAGACAGTTTTTGGGGAAGGAAGACTAGAGTGGACGGAAGTTAAAGACTCAGATATATGACAGGTATAGCAGAAATGTTTATTTGTTGATGAGTTGGAAGTGGAACGACCTGGATGAATGGATGACACAGAGTTAAGTCACTATTTAATGAAGTGTGAAGCATCGATACCGTTTATGAGTAGCTGAGAGGCTGCCAGTAATCTTGTAACATCTCCCACAGCTCATATTAAGTTACTACTAATAAGCGAGTTAGCGACTTGCAGCTCACCTGAGGATTGAAAGCCAGTAGATGCCAAGGCAGTAGATGCCAAGGCAGTAGATGCCAAGGCAGTAGATGCCAAGGAGAGCAGTGGACGAGAAGTGACTCATGTATGGCTGCGCACTGCTATTTATTGGCCTTTGGCCATCGACAGTCCACATCCTATTTCCAGACATTTAGTGAATTTTCTGATAAGCGCGCATGATTTTTACCCCTTGACAACATACATCAAGGAAAATTGATCAGTTTGTATATAATTAATATATAATATTATTCTAACTTTAAAATTATCATTAAACTACTCCGCGATAATGATTGGTTAATGTCATGACGTGGAAACTCTTGTATGTTTACTCTCTACTGTCGACCTTATGTTCACTTAAAAGTTTAAGTATTGTCAAATTTAGAAATAATGAGAAGTAAATTTACTCTTTTCTCAGACTAAAAAATAAAATATAATTACCGAGAAATTTTAAAAAGTTCATTCAAATATGTATACTCACACGATTTTAAAAACAAAAATGTCAAATAAAAACAAATCTTGTTTGCAAGACAAAGAAAAATAATTTGTATCATAAATTCAATGAACTACGATACCGAGGCTGGTTCATTTTGGGACCGTCTAAATAAAACTAACAAAAACATCAACAATAAGCAGAACTCTATATAGAAATAACCCACTAAAATCAAACTGTGATTACCAATCACCGGAAAACACCACACAAGGAATTTTCCACTACAAGAACAATGGAAGCAGCGCTGACACAGTTCATTAACTAAAACATCTGCACTAAAATACAAAATGGACGTAAAATCCATCTCTGCTTCACAGAAACCTTCACCAGGTCCAACCTTTATGTGGCGAGTACTACCATCCAGGAGGACAATTCTTATTGAGGCTGAGTACTACCATCCAGGAGGACCATTCTTATTGAGGCTGAGTACTACCATCCAGGAGGACCATTCTTATTGAGGCTGAGTACTACCATCCAGGAGTACCATTCTTATTGAGGCTGAGTACTACCATCCAGGAGGACCATTCTTATTGAGGCTGAGTACTACCATCCAGGAGGACCATTCTTATTGAGGCTGAGTACTACCATCCAGGAGGACCATTCTTATTGAGGCTGAGTACTACCATCCATCTTATTGAGGCTGAGTACTCCACATCTATCATCTATATTGAGGCTGTGAGTAGCTACCATCCAGGAGGACCATTCTTATTGAGGCTGAGTACTCCCATCCATCTTATTGAGGTTGAGTACTACCATCCAGGAGGACCATTCTTATTGAGGCTGAGTACTCCCATCCATCTTATTGAGGCTGAGTACTACCATCCAGGAGGACCATTCTTATTGAGGCTGAGTACTCCCATCCATCTTATTGAGCTGAGTACTACCACTTCCAAGTGGACCGCATCTAATAAAGTTCAGTATAACCACAACATTCGTCGCCAATTCTCACTAATGAGGACGTTAATCATACTCCAGGAAGATCGTCCTTAATAAGACCGGCCCGTCCCGGACAGACTATTCCTCATGAGACTGTGAATAATAAAATAATACTTCATTCACTATTTCATAGGCATCATCCCATTTTCTGGAAAATAAAAATATAAATACTAATAACTGTAAAATATAAATAATAGAAAAACTGAAGTTGACTCACAAAGTTTATAAAGTTCACTGAAATATAAAATACACTAACATAAAATATAACCTAATTGAATCAATAAAAATAATTACTTAAATTGAAAAAGAATCAGAGCTAGAACACGCAAAGCAATACAAATAGGTATAGAGCAGCCTGTGGTACTGTAGTGTGGCTCTGGTGATTCACTGTGGTACTGTAGTGTGGCTCTGGTGATTCACTGTGGTACTGTAGTGTGGCTCTGGTGATTCACTATAGTGTTCCATGGTGACGGGAATAGAATAGCCTCAGAAGGAAGAAGCAGAAGATTCAGTCACCTACAACAGGAGACAGAGCAGAACAGATGTTCTAGAATAAGCCTGAACCTGAGGGGTGGAGACTGTGGGTATGGAGTGTGACTTGTTTCTAACTATTGTGTTTTGTTTGTGTGGGGTGGTAAGGGTTGAGGGGATTCTATGGGTGGTTTTGTGAGCGGAAGTGATTGATTATTCCCCTGAGGCTGCGCCCTCCTGTCTGTGGGTGCCTGCCTTGTCTCCCTTCCTGCCTCTAGCACCTACTTACTCTCTCTCTCAGTTGTTCCCTTTCATTTTGTATTCTGTCATGGCCGAGGTACACTTGCTGTCATGGCCGAGGTACACTTGCTGTCATGGCCGAGGTACACTTGCTGTCATAGCCGAGGTACACTTGCTGTCATGGCCGAGGTACACTTGCTGTCATGGCCGAGGTACACTTGCTGTCATGGCCGAGTTACACTTGCTGTCGTGGCCGAGGTACACTTGCTGTCGTGGCCGAGGTACACTTGCTGTCATGGCCGAGGTACACTTGCTGTCATGGCCGAGGTACACTTGCTGTCATGGCCGAGGTACACTTGCTGTCATGGCCGAGGTACACTTGCTGTCATGGCCGAGTTACACTTGCTGTCGTGGCCGAGGTACACTTGCTGTCGTGGCCGAGGTACTCTGTCATGGCCGAGGTACACTTGCTGTCATGGCCGAGGTACACTTGCTGTCATGGCCGAGGTACACTTGCTGTCGTGGCCGAGGTACACTTGCTGTCATGGCCGAGGTACACTTGCTGTCGTGGCCGGGTACACTTGCTGTCGTGACCGAGGTACACTTGCTGTCGTGGCCGAGGTACACTTGCTGTCGTGGCCGAGGTACACTTGCTGTCGTGGCCGAGGTACACTTGCTGTCGTGGCCGAGGTACACTTGCTGTCGTGGCCGAGGTACACTTGCTGTCATGGCCGAGGTACACTTGCTGTCGTGGCCGAGGTACACTTGCTGTCATGGCCGAGGTACACTTGCTGTCGTGGCCGAGGTACACTTGCTGTCGTGGCCGAGGTACACTTGCTGGTGTTTTGGGGAGTCCTTTAAGAGGGTTTCCTGTACGAACTTGTTTCTTAATATTTCTGTCTTGAATGTCAATTTGAATGGGCGTTTTTTCCCCTCGAGTACCGACCAAGTCTCTGAAGATTTGTCAGTTGGGTTATATCTCCTGTTACCGCGATGATGCTCTCATTCTCTTTTACCTTCCCTGGGAATACCTTCATTGTTGGTATTCCCTTCTGCCCCATGAAACCCATAAATAATAAGCAACCTCTCCTTCTCCTCTTCCCATTTCGTTTCCCTCCATATCTCTGGGTATGATTTATGTATCTCCTTAATTGTTTCTGTATCATCTCCCAGACATCCTAGTGGCCTGATATTGTTTCCTCAAGGGACGTCTTTGCTCCTTTCCCTCCTTCAGTACCCTCACTGTCTGCTGATGTTCCTGCATCCAGCACCTTGCTCCTATCAGTCCTTATCTCTATATTCCGCTTCAGCACTTCCAGTTTCTCCACCTCAGAAGCAACAGCTCATAACTCCCACTTCTTGTTCTCTTAAGATATCATCTCTACCATTGTGTTGTAAAACATATTTAGTCTTTTTACCACTATGTTCTCTTTTCAATAATCGTGTACAGAGTTTCCTAATAAAACTTCAACTGAGTGTATGTATATGAGGAATATATTATCAGTGACTAATATTTAAATTCCAAAAAGTTTAATGATTTTATACAATCAATGAACAACAAAAATAATTAGATGACCTCACATGTGACCATCTCTATGAGAGAGGGAGTTCCTTTCCAATGTTATGAAATTTCTAGTCAGGTCACACTTCAGGTAAATATTTTAAATACAGACATGTCAAGTAAAAGAGAATTTTGTCAAAACGGTTCATAAGCCTCAAGAATTCTATTCATTAGAAAATAATCTAATTTATTCAATACTGGACTTACATTCATATTACAATTTTATACCATGTTTATGAAACCTGATTCTATTATAATTTGTTTAACCATGGATTTGTCTGATATAGCTTTTTCTTACTTTTAAAAAATCCAAAACTTTGACTGAATTCTAGAGTAGCGGTTGTGCTCTCAACTAATTTTTTATCTGAAAAATTAATTACAAACCTGGTATTAACATGCTTAATTAAGTCACTGTTTTGAATTATATTGTATAACTTGCGTTTTACTTTGTTTTGAGCTCAGTACAAACTCTTCTGAGTTTGTTGTAACAATGATCTAACATACTCTGATGTAACAATTATCTAACATACACTGATGTAACAATTATCTAACATACTCTGATGTAACAATGATCTAACATACTCTGATGTAACAATTATCTAACATACACTGATGTAACAATTATCTAACATACTCTGATGTAACAATTATCTAACATACTCTGATGTAACAATTATCTAACATGCTCTGATGTAACAATTATCTAACATACACTGATGTAACAATTATCTAACATACACTGATGTAACAATTATCTAACATACACTGATGTAACAATTATCTAACATACACTGATGTAACAATTATCTAACATACTCTGATGTAACAATTATCTAACATACACTGATGTAACAATTATCTAACATACTCTGATGTAACAATTATCTAACATACTCTGATGTAACAATTATCTAACATACTCTGATGTAACAATTATCTAACATACACTGATGTAACAATTATCTAACATACTCTGATGTAACAATTATCTAACATACTCTGATGTAACAATTATCTAACATGCTCTGATGTAACAATTATCTAACATACACTGATGTAACAATTATCTAACATACACTGATGTAACAATTATCTAACATACACTGATGTAACAATTATCTAACATACACTGATGTAACAATTATCTAACATACTCTGATGTAACAATTATCTAACATACACTGATGTAACAATTATCTAACATACTCTGATGTAACAATTATCTAACATACTCTGATGTAACAATTATCTAACATACTCTGATGTAACAATTATCTAACATACACTGATGTAACAATTATCTAACATACTCTGATGTAACAATTATCTAACATACACTGATGTAACAATTATCTAACATACTCTGATGTAACAATTATCTAACATACACTGATGTAACAATTATCTAACATACTCTGATGTAACAATTATCTAACATACACTGATGTAACAATGATCTAACATACTCTGATGTAACAATTATCTAACATACACTGATGTAACAATTATCTAACATACTCTGATGTAACAATTATCTAACATACTCTGATGTAACAATTATCTAACATACTCTGATGTAACAATTATCTAACATACTCTGATGTAACAATTATCTAACATACACTGATGTAACAATGATCTAACATACGCTGATGTAACAATTATCTAACATACACTGATGTAACAATTATCTAACATACACTGATGTAACAATTATCTAACATACTCTGATATAACAATTATCTAACATACACTGATGTAACAATTATCTAACATACTCTGATGTAACAATTATCTAACATACTCTGATGTAACAATTATCTAACATACACTGATGTAACAATTATCTAACATACACTGATGTAACAATTATCTAACATACACTGATGTAACAATTATCTAACATACTCTGATATAACAATTATCTAACATACACTGATGTAACAATTATCTAACATACTCTGATGTAACAATTATCTAACATACACTGATGTAACAATTATCTAACATACTCTGATGTAACAATTATCTAACATACTCTGATGTAACAATTATCTAACATACACTGATGTAACAATGATCTAACATACTCTGATGTAACAATTATCTAACATACTCTGATATAACAATTATCTAACATACACTGATGTAACAATTATCTAACATACACTGATGTAACAATTATCTAACATACACTGATGTAACAATTATCTAACATACACTGATGTAACAATTATCTAACATACACTGATGTAACAATTATCTAACATACTCTGATGTAACAATTATCTAACATACACTGATGTAACAATTATCTAACATACTCTGATGTAACAATTATCTAACATACTCTGATGTAACAATTATCTAACATACACTGATATAACAATGATCTAACATACTCTGATGTAACAATTATCTAACATACACTGATGTAACAATTATCTAACATACACTGATGTAACAATGATCTAACATACTCTGATGTAACAATTATCTAACATACACTGATGTAACAATTATCTAACATACTCTGATGTAACAATTATCTAACATACTGTGATGTAACAATTATCTAACATACACTGATGTAACAATTATCTAACATACACTGATGTAACAATTATCTAACATACACTGATGTAACAATTATCTAACATACTCTGTTTGCATTCACAAGGTTAACTGTTTAAATCAATATTTTTTAGACCTTAATATTATGAATTCCTCCTTTTATTCAATTTAATAATATCGATATATTCCAGTATAGTACGATTCTCATGAAACCATCAAGTGGGTGCTCAGTCTGACTTATTTTTAATAATTTATGCCAGATTTGAAGCTTGTGACATCAGTGCAGAAGATAACTGGGAAACTAAATGAGTAAGATTAGAAAACCTACTGAGAAAATTCAGAAGGGTCGTGTGATGCAATAAGATCACAGTAAACAGTTGATATCTTCCAAATTATACCACGGGTGGGGATCGAACCCGCGGTCAGAGAGTCTCAAAACTCCAGACCGTCTCGGAAGCCACTGGGCCAGCTAGCTTCAATAAGATTCATCCAACTAGGTATATTGCTACACCATAGGAAGGTTAGCATAGGCACCACTGTGTCCACAAATGCAAGTTTTTACAGACGATTC
Organism: Cherax destructor; assembly: GCA_009830355.1. Taxonomy (NCBI): domain Eukaryota; kingdom Metazoa; phylum Arthropoda; class Malacostraca; order Decapoda; family Parastacidae; genus Cherax; species Cherax destructor. Next base: position 54,304 of record WNWK01009079.1, on the reverse strand, counting down.
TCTCCTTTGCAATCGTGTCATTACGATTTTGTGAGTCAAGTTGATATCTTCATATGCTAATATAACCACTGTGAAAAAATAGTAATATTCAATGCGATTTTGTGATTTCTCACATCAAGGTACAAAATAAAAAAATTAGATATATATTTGTGAGGGTATTTTTATGAACTTTATTTGAATAATTCGGTGAAACATGTGGTAACATATGAATAAGACCAAAATTTTAGGAATTTACATGCATGCAGAATAGTAAAAAAAAGATATTCTTAGATTAAGTTTTGAAGCTCCTCGAAGCTGCTTAGACGCTGGTTGGGAGACAACGATGCAGCAGGTATTCCCACTCTGGATTGCCACAGTAAAGAGCTGGAAGAGAAAGGTTGCAACCAGCGGTCTCTGATGGATCCGGTGAGCCTGAAATCCACCTCTTGAGAAAACTCATGGTTTGCTTTCTCTATGAACTAGTAGTCTCCGATCCTATAAGGATGAAATGATTTTGGCGTGCCAAGTTTCTATATTTATTGAAATTGTGATCTTAGGTATGATCAGCATCACCAATCTGCTGATCAGCTCTAAATATGATGAAGGCATCAGCTAGGGTAGATGCACTAGTTCCACACTAGCAGTCTATCTTTCTTCCAGGGATATAACATTATCCCATTAGAGTGCCTGGGAGGCATGCATATCCAGGCTACTGATAGTAAAGATCGAGGTTCTCTCTCGGCTAGGCACACAGTGGTTCCAATTCTTGATTTTGATGATTTTCAATTCGACTTCTACTGTGCTCTAACTGTCAGTTCATTTGGACACTGAGCAAATTCGAGATCCATGGCAACACCATATCTGGCTGTGACTACCATTTTGCCTCAAATACACTTGTACTCAGTGTGAGGAAGGGAAACAAGGCGGAATGCTTTTACATTGTTCAAGGGTTTAGCCATCGAGACGTGTGCAAGTGACAGACATTGGAAGTTTTTGGAGACTGTGACCCGAGTGTTGTTGATTGCTCTCTCACAGCTGAAAGGCGAGCTCTCTCGCTTACAGATCTTGCACTTTTTAATATCGTTGCAGCAACTTTTTCTATGCTGCGTCTGTACCACCTAGACTGAGCCAATGTTTCTGCTCCTCTTGTTTATGCAGAAGGGTAACCCACACTGGTGCAACTAGTGTAGCTGAGATCATCTACTCCTACCAGCTTGTTCGATCCACTGGAGAAGGACAAGAGGGTCAACATGATTAGAAATGTTTGCTTCCACTGCGATTTGCCCAGAAAAAGCTTCAGGACTTTTTCTAGGATGGACTTTAGGAAGAATTCGTACTCTCCCAGTTTGTAGCAGACAAAAAGTGGGAAGTAACGTAAAAAGTGAGCTTAGGAATGGATAAGCAATGTGATCACAAGAATCCGATGATATTTTAATATTGAATACAACCACAGTAAAAAATCAATTATATTCAAAGTGTTTCCGTGATATTTCAATCATATAATTAGTAAACAGTAACGGCAATAAAGAAAAGCGTATCTAATATACAGCAGACATTTACCAAATTCAAGGATCTGACTTATTAAACTCAAATGCATTTGAGATGCACCTTACATATTGACCTAAAGAGACGAATTCAGAGATGTAGCTCTGTATTCCAGGACCTGTGTTTAATGTTAACTCAAAACTGTCAGGACAACAGTGATATATTTGGCTAATGGGATTTTGCTTATCACCGTAGCTTAAAAGTCTCAGACTATTAATTCTGAATGCATGTGACTTAAAAACTATCAGAGAAATGTTCGGATTGAAATTAGAACAATTTTGTTCACAAATGAACTTTTTTATATCCAATCAGCTATTGTTTTGCATCTACAAATGGCGAGTCCTAATGCTGTTGTGCTTCCTTATTCTTATTTCCAGTTCAGTCTGTCCTTCCTAACATTTCTCATGTTAAGTTATGGGAATCCCATAGACATTTTCTTTATCAGGAGAAATTTGTAAAGTGGAGCAGTAATGTTCAGGAAGTTTATGATGAGTACGAGTCATTTTAGGATTGTAAAATGTGTTCCTAGTGACACTTAGTTGCCTCGTCTATGAACGCTGCGCTACGAACACTTCTCAAATGCTCTGACAACACTGAATATTTAATTTATTTACGATGTGATAAATAATAGCAGACATTGGAATATATATTTTTTATTTTTGTATAATTTTAACTTGAATTCAATGATTTATTTAATTATTATACCATCTACAAATAGTAAAGAGTTTTTGAAAAAAAAAAAAAAAAACGGAATTTTACATTTAGTTAATCTGTGATATTCTACTACAATTTTTTCTTTAAATTTCTGTCACTTGGCTGTAAATATAAGACATCCTGCTCATATTTATGTAATTAAACAATATTTGGATGAATTCTACTTACCATATTGTTTAAAAAAATTCATGCATGACTACTAAGAACTTTCAAAATGGAATTTCCCATTGTCATACCAGACATCTGAGTTTAAAATTCACCATTAAACACAGTGATAAACGCTGCCACAGGTTAAATAGTGAAGAATAGTTTTTTCCGAGAGAAAAGTTAAGTAGCAATCCATTACTGATCTATTTTTTTAAGCAAATCTTTCTGACATGTCTTTTTAAATATAAACATGACTCTCCTTCAACGGGTCTTTAGGCTTATCGAAATGATCATTATTTCTGCTCCATAGAATAATTTGGCAGTTAACGAAAAGACAATAAATTTAATGAAACCTAATAACAAATTTTCTAGTTTTTTCTTTTCACAGAGATAAAACACAAATGAAATCTTTGTTTTTACCTGAATTCATTTGTTATTTGATATTGCGTCAATGTTTCTTCATTATAAATGACTTTGATAATTTCAGACATGTTGGTCCATATTTATTTGATGCATAACTTCAGATATTGTACATTAATGATTAAAACATTAAATAATCGAGGACACTTTCATTTATTTTTGAGACAAGTGCAGATTTTCTAGTTAAAAAAAGCCCGCTAAAAAATCTGAGGTTAAGAAATTGGGATTTTTTCCGTTTACGAACTATTCAAAATTTTTATTTCTTTGTAAAGTTTACAATGTGAGGTTTACAATGTGAGGTTTACAATGTGAGGTTTACAATGTGAGGTTTACAATGTAGGTTTACAATGAGGTTTACAATGTGAGGTTTACAATGTAAGGTTTACAATGTAAGGTTTACAATATGAGGTTTACAATGTGAGGTTTACATATTACAAAATATGAAGTGCAAAGTATACCTAGGTGTGTTTAAACTTAATAGTAAAACTGTCTAAATATGCAGGTTCATTTTATAGAATTATAGGAAAACGTGTAAAGAAATTCTTCTTAGTATGTTAGGTAAAGTTTGTCAGGAAACAGGACAAGTGTTTCCTGGAGCGGGACTTAGTCATGTGATGACCCACAGCTGCACCTTCTGGCCGTCTGACCGAGGACGTACTATGTGAACGTCACTTGTGTGGAAGGTTTTACCCTGGGGTGCACTTGGACCTCAAGACAAAACACTAACAAGCTGACTGACGTCCCAGCGGCACCAATCACGAACATTCCCTAAGAGAGATATAAAAAAAAAAGGTACTAATTTTATAGTGATGAAATTTTTAGTTTAATTTACTTTAAGATTTGTGCTTTTAAAATGTAACGGAAATTATATTTCCATACAGAACAAGTGTGATGTTATTGTACCCAGAGGTTTGCTAGTGATAGTGAGGAGCGGACGGTGAACTTCTTGGGTGGGTTGAGACACATGGTTGAGTTGGGAATATTTGTCTTGAACCATCTCACGAATATCCCAGATTCCAAAAGTGCCATAACTCTGAGTACAAGAAAGAGTGCAAAGGTTATTCATTGCTCTTGCTTGGCATATACAATTTGGCAAACAATGTTACAAGAATGTTACAAACTTCTCACAACAGGCCAAGGGTGGTTTACAAGAAAAATAATCCGGCCAGTCAAAGCGATTTTCAAGGCAGAATCGGCTCGAAACAGGATTCTGCAGGAGAAAGCACAACTAAGGGACATACCGACGTACAAAAGGCTGTACCTCGACCGTGACAAAACACAAGAAGAAAGGCAAAATCTGAAAGAGAGGATACAAAGATTCAAAGAGGAAAAAAGAGACAAAGACGGAGATGAGAAGGAGAACCTAGACTCGGGAGGAAGAGCAACACAACCTCCTTCAAAAACCCCAATGCAACCAAACAATCTAACCCAAAACCCACACACCGTACCCACTGTCTCCACCCCTCTCATCACAAACGACACACCCACAGCAACCCCCCATAGTTCCATGCCAGGACTCCCCCTCCCCCAATCCCAAAGTTCTACCCAGACCACAGTTATAGAAAAGAAGTTAAAGGTTTGGTATGTGAAAGAGGATGGAATAAAAATAAATATGGAGTGGCATGAAAGAATCAATGAGACGTCCCCAGACATCATAGCACTCACAGAAACAAAACTAACCAGGATGATAACGGATGTAATCTTCTCACCCGGATATGAGATGCTGAGGAAAGATAAAGGAAGAAGAGGGAAGGAGGAGCTGCATTGCCCATTAAAACCCGATGGGTATTTGAGGAAATGGAAGGAATGAACGAATTGGGCGAAAGAGAATACATAGTAGGTACGATTCAGTATGAGGGATATAAGGTAGTCATTGCAGTGATGCACAACCCGCCACAGAACTGCAGTAGGCCAAGAGAAGAATATGAAGATAGCAACAGAGCAATGGTGGACACACTAGCTGATGTGCCCAGAAGAGCTCACATGGGTATGGCAAAGTTATTAGTTATGGGTGATTTCAATCACAGAGAGATTGACTGGGAAAACCTGGAGCCACATGGGGGTCCCGAAACATGGAGAGCCAAGATGATGGATGTGATACTGGAAGACCTCATGCATCAACATGTTATGGACACTACCATAGAGAGAGGAGAGCATGAATCAGCAAGATTGGTCCTAGTATTCACTTTGAGTAGTTCAGCCATTGAGGACATCACATATGAAAGGCCCCTCGGAGCTAATGATCTTGTGGTTCTGAGCTCTGAATACATATTAGAGTTGCAAGTGGAGAGAGAAGCAGGAGTAGGATGGAAGAAGACAAACTATAAAAGGGGACTACACAGGGATGAGGAATTTCCTGCAAGAAGTTCAGTGGGAAAGAAAATTGGTTGGAAAATCAGTAAGAGGAGAGGTTCGTTCCCAATTGCAACAGAAATAATGGGAAGACCAGAACGAGAACTTGGTTCACTTAAAGGCGTAGAGAGGAGAAAACTACGTGACAGAAGGTAAAAGACCAATGAAATTAAAGAGATTACTCGAAGAGCCAGAAATAAATATGTACAGGTAAGGAGGGAGGCCCAGCGACAATAGAAAAACGACATAGCATCGAAAGCCAAGGCTGACCCGAAGCTGTTGTATAGCCACATCAGGAGAAAAACAACAGTCAAGGATCAGGTAATCAGACTGAGGAAGGAAGAAACGACTGAGAAGTATGTGAGCTCAACATGAGATTTAAAGAAGAATTTACAGTGGAGAGAGGAAGGGCTTCGGAAAGCCAGAATAGTGGGATACACCAACAAGTGCTGGACGAAGTACACACAACCAAGGAGGAGGAGGAGAAGTCGCTGCTAAGTGAACTAGATACCTCAAAGGCGGTGGGACCAGAGAACATCTTCTGTAGGTCCTTAGAGAGGGAGCAGAGACTCTGTGTGTACCATAACAACAATCATCAACACATCCATTGAAACGGGGCAACTACCTGAAGGTGTGGAAGACTGCAAATGTAGTCCCAATTTTTAAGAAAGGTGATAGCCATGAGGCATTAATCTACAGACCGGTGTCACTGACTTGTATAGTATGCAAAGTAAATGAGAAAACTATCAGGAGGAGAGTGGTGGAGCACCTAGAAAGGAACAAGCTGATACACGACAACCAGCATGGTTTCAGGGAAGGGAAATCGTGTGTCACAAACCTACTAAGACAAGAGAGAGAGAGAGAGGTGGGTAGATGGCATTTTCTGGGACAGCAAGAAGGTTTTCGACACAGTTCCACACAAGAGATTAGTGCAAAAACTAGAGGATCAGGCACGCATAACAGTAAAGGCAGTGTAATGGATCAGAGAATACCTGATGGGGAGGCAACAACGAGTCATAGTACGTGACGAAGTGTCAGAGTGGGCGCCTGGGACGAGCGGGGTTCCACAGGGGTCAATCCTAGGATCGGTGCTATTTCTGGTATATGTGAATAAAATGCCGGTAGGGAAAGATTCAGAAGTGTCCCTGTTTTCTGATGATATGATGTTAATGAGGAGAATTAAATTGGATGAGAATCAGGCAGGACTACAGATGGACCTGGACAGGCTGGAAGCCTGGTCCAGCAACTGTCTCCTGGAATTTAACCCCACCAAATGCAAAGTCATGAAGATCGGGGAAGGGCAAAGAAGACCATAGACAGAGTACAGTCTTGGGGGACAAAGACTGCAAACCCCACTCTAGGAAAAGGATATTGGGGTGAGTATAATATCGAGCACATCTCCTGAGGCGCACATCAACCACATAACTGCTGCAGCAAATAGGCGCATGGCAAACCTAGGAATAGCGTTCCGATACCTCAGTAAGGAATCGTTCAAGACTCTGTACACCGTGTTCGTTAGGCCCATACTGGAGTATACAGCACCAGTATGGAACCCACACCGGGTCAAGCACGTCAAGAAATTAGAGAAAATATAAAGGTTTTGCAAAAATACTAGTCCCGGAGATAAGGGAAATGTGCTACGAAGAAAGGTTAAAGGAAATCGACGTGACGGCACTTGAGGACAGGAGGGATAGGGAGACACGATAACGACATATAAAATACTGCGAGGAATTGAGAAGGTGGACAAAGACAGGATGTTCCAGAGATGGGACACAGCAACAAGAGGTACAATTGGAAATTAAAGACTCAGATGAGTCAGAGGGATGTTAGGAAGTATTTCTTCAGCCATAGAGTTGTCAAGAAGAGGAAGAGTCTGGAAAATGATGTAGTGGAGGCAGGAACCATACGTAGTTTTAAAATGAAGTATAATAAAGCTCATGGATCAGTGACAGAGAGGACCTAGTAGCGACCAGTGAAGAGACGGGACCAGGAGCTGTAACTCGACCTCTGCAACCATAATTACGTGAGTAAACACACACACACACCTATATTTTCATCAAATTTCCATAGAAATATCCCATATTTTCAAAAAAATTTATTTGAAAATCCCTTATTTTCACTAAATTCTTAAGAAACCCCTTATTTTCACTAGATTTTTTATAGGGTTCCCTATATTTTCATTAAATATTCATAAAAATACCCATAAAGTCCTATATTTTCATTATATTTCCAAATAAATTTACACTAAATCCTTACAGACCACTCCATTTTATCATTAATATATTCTCAGAATACCCTTATTTTCTTAAAAATAATCATATACACGCACACACACACACACACACACACGCACACACACACATCAGTCGAGGATCAGGCAGGACTACAGAGAGACCTGGACAGGCTACAAGCCTGGTCCAGTAACTGGCTCCTTGAATTTAACCCTGCCAAATGTAAAGTCATGAAGATCGGGGAAGGGCAAAGAAGACCGCAGGCAGAGTATAGTCTAGGTGGCCAAAGACTGCACACCTCACTCAAGGAAAAAGATCTTGGGGTGAGTATAATACCGAGCACATCTCCTGAGGCACACATCAATCAGATAACTGCTGCAGCATACGGGCGGCTGGCAAACCTAAGAATAGCGTTCCAATACCTCACTAAGGAATCATTCAAGACTCTGTACACCATATACGTCAGGCCCATACTGGAGTATGCAGCACCAATTTGGAACCCACACCTGGTCAAGCTCGACAAAAAATTAGAGAAAGTGCAAAGGTTTGCAACAAGACTAGTCCCAGAGCTAAGGGGATTGTCCTACGAAGAAAGGTTAAGGGAAATCGGCCTGACGACACTAGAGGACAGGAGGGTTAGGGGAGACATGATAACGACATATAAAATACTGCGAGGAATAGATAAGGTGGACAGAGACAAGATGTTCCAGAGAGGGGACACAGAAACAAGGGGTCACAATTGTAAGTTGAAGACTCCTATGAGTCAAAGAGATGTTAGGAAGTATTTCTTCAGTCATAGAGTTGTCAGGAAGTGGAATAGCCTAGAAAGCGACGTAGTGGAGGCAGGAACCATACATAGTTTTAAGACGAGGTTTGATAAAGCTCATGGAGCAGGGAGAGAGATGACCTAGTAGCAATCAGTGAAGAGGCGGGGCCAGGAGCTATGAATCGACCCCTGCAACCACAAATAGGTGAGTACAAAAAGGTTAGTACACACACACACACACACACACACACACACACAGAGGGGACACAGCAACAAGGGGACACAGTTGGAAGTTGAAGACTCAGATGAGCCACAGGGATGTTAGGAAGTATTTCTTCAGTCATAGAGATGTGAGGAAGTGGAGTAGTTTGAAAAGTGAAGTAGTGGAGGCAAGTACCATACATAATTTGAAGAAGAGGTATGATAAACCTCATGGAGCAGGGAAAGAGAGGACCTAGTAACGACTAGTGAAAAGCCGGGACCAGGAGCTACGACTCGTCTCCTGCAAACCACAATCAGATGAGCACAATTAAGTGAGTACTCACACACACACACACACACACACACCCACACTGGAGGACAGGAGGGACATAGGGGGACATGCTATCGACATATAAAATACTGAGAGAAATCGACAAAGGTGGACAGAGACAGAATGTTCCAGAGAAGGAACACAGCAACAAGGGGTCACAATTGGAAGTTAAAGACTCAGATAAATCACAGGGATGTTAGGAAGTATTTCTTCAGTCACAGAGTTGTCAGAAAGTGTAATAGTCTGGGAAGGGATGTAGTGGAGGCAGGATCAATACATAGCTTTAAGAAGAGGTATGATAGAGCTCATGGAGCAGGATGAGTGACCTAGTGGCGACCAGCGAAGTGACGGGGCCAGGAGCTGTGAATCGACCCCTGCTACCACAACTAGGTGAGTAACACACACACATACAAAACATTACAACACAATTCACTTGATAAACTTTGTAAAATAATTTACCTGTTATTTATAGATGGTACAATAGGATTATCCTTCTGACTTATAATACCAGACGAGAACGGCAGATACCCTTCTCTGGAGGTGTAAAAATCACACTGACCTGTTATATACATTAGCTTAGTTCATTTCCACACGGTTAAAATGCATAAATTTATTAATGCGTTTTTTAGCATTATTTTATTTGAAAACACAATAATTAATGCAATATAATTTTGTTGAATGTACTATAAATCTTGTAAATTTTATTATGATATTTTTATTCAGATATTATATGTATATGATAACTATATAATTAGTGCTACTAATACTAATACTGCTACTAATAATAATATTAATAATACTATTTTTATTATAATAATTAATATTTTTATAATTCATATTATTATTATTATTATTATTATTATAGATATTATAATTCAGAAAATGCCTAAGACATTTTTATGGAATAGTGTAAATTCCAGCATAAGATAATGTTGGAGAAATAAATGGTCACTTCTTTGACGATTTGTTGATAGAAATAATAGCTATAGTGACCACGATAATTTTGCTCTGAGTGAGAATCCAGGTAGTTTTGTAAGCCACGTTACCACGAGGGTGAACGGAGTTCTTTATAACTCACTCTCAGGTAAGTGACAGGTGAGGATGAGGGGAACAGGAGAGGTTGGATGAGGGGAGAAGAGGCATTTTATGGCAGCAGTCTTAAGGGGCACGTAAGTTCCACCGTCTTCTAATAACATGATCATTTTTCCACTATAATCTATCTTGTCCATAATTACTATCACATTTGCTTTGTCTGTTTCGTAAGGTGAAGTCCAGGATCTTTCCTTAATTCATGGTATAACTTAACTAGAAGTCTGAGCAAAGCTCAGACTTCTACAACACAATTGTCCTCAAAGATTTGTTAAGTTATACCATAAATTAAGGAAAGATCCTGGACTTCACCTTACGAAACAGACAAAGCAAATGCGATAGTAATTATGGACAAGGTAGATTAAAGTGGAAAAATGAATCTGGTATTAGAAGACGGGAGAACTTACGTGCCCCTTAACCCTCCGTAGTTCATCAGTGGTCAAGCAAGGGGTCTAAGGACAGATGGGCGAGGGTAACATCAGGGATCGATAAACTCAAGGCTCAAGAACATAATAGAGCAACACTACAGCAGGCCTACTAACCCATACATGGCAGATCTTTCTCAAAACCGACCATTCCCGCCCACCTATTTGTTCCACTCATAAACAATCCCTCTCACTCATGTAATTATCTAACCTATATTTGAAGTTACCCGAAGCATTTAGCTTCGGGTAACTTCAAATATAGTATGGAGACCAGAACTGAGGCCTATTCTAAGTGAGGCTTTACTAATGATGTGTAGAACTGTAGTATAACCTCTGGACTCCTGTTGCTTATACTTCTTGAAATAAATCTCAGTATCTGTTTGCCTTATATCTGCTAGGGTTATTTACATTCCCGAGCTTCATGACTTTGCATTTATCTACATTGAACTGCATCTGCCACTTTTCTGACCACGATTTGAGCTTGGCTAAATCCTCCTGAAGTTCGTTGGCATCTTCATCTGAATCAATTATCTTGTCTATTTTTGTATCGTAAGCGAATTTGCTCATTTCACTTGTTGTTACCTCGTCAAGATCATTAATTAATGTATATTATGAACAAAAATGGGCCTAAAACTGATCCTTGAGGAACACCACTTGTGACTGATCCCCACTCAGATTTACCCCCATTTATACAGACTTTCTGCTTCTATAATAGGACTTTTCCCCAATACCAAGAGCTGCCGCTTTCTCTTATAGTCGATTGTGTAGTACTGTATCAAAAGCGTTACTAAAATACAAATAAATACTATAGTTTCTTTACCATGATCAACGGCATCAAATGCTTTGCTGAAGAAAGTCAGAAAATTAGTCAGGAAGGAACGGCCCCTCGTGAACCCTGCTGAGTATCATAGATCAAATTATGCTTATCAAGATGGCATTTTATAAGAGTTATAATTAACTCGAGTAATTTGCCAACAACTGAGGTCAGGCTTATTGGGCGGTAATTTGACGGCAATGACTTATAACCCTCTTTAAAAATAGGAATTACATTAGCCATCTTCCACATATCAGACACTACACCTATTTGAAGAGATATATTAAAATCGTTAGTTAATGGTTCACAAAGATCCATTTTGCACTCCTTAAAATCTCATGAAAAAAGTTCATCAGGGCCTGGGGATTTATTTTCCTTTAATCGGTCAATCTATTTGATTACCATTTCCATAGTGACTATGATATTTCATAATTTATTTTCTTCAGGTCCTCTATTAAAATTAATTACCGAAATATCGTTTTTGTCATCTTGTGTAAAAATGGAAAGGAAAACATTCCTAAAAATCTTGCAGAATTCATTTTCTTTGACAGTAATCTGTCCAGAGTTAGTTTTAAGAGGACCTAACCTTTGTTCTATATACCTGACGGTCTCGTATAGATAGGTAGATAGGTACGTAGGTAGGTAGGTAATTCAGTCCTCGTGGTGTGTGTGTCAAGTCTATTACAGTGCTCTTCGCTGATCATTATTTTCCAGGAGACGTTGAGAGCTGGGATACAGGTCCTGATGGTGGGTCTTCGCTCGAGGCGAAGACCCACCCAGCCGTTTGAGGTCCATGTAGAGGTCAATCTGGTGGATTTGTAAACGCCTTTGAGTTTGGACTGACGACTCCGAGCGTCCACTGCCATCGCTCGCTTTGCATTGATTTGTACTTAGCCGTAGTTTGGAGTCAAGGGTGACTCTGAGTAAGGAGGTATTAGGAGTGTGGCATTATGGTGCGTGTTGTACTGGTTCTGAGCTCACCAAGAGAAAGTGAGGTTCGCTTGTTGTAATTGGAACACGTGACTTTTGACTTCCTGGAATATATTTTATTGCACGACTGAATCTCCAAAGCTCTGATCCAGTGGATATCATGTTGTGTACTGATAATGAGTAGACAAATGTATGGGTTAGTGTGGGTTGTGCGCTGTTAGTATGCCCTGCATACTAGGGGCTTTTGGCATGTACACCTCATGTAATCTCAATAACCAAATGTAATTCTTTGTATCATGTCCAAATAAAAATTATTATTATTATTATTATTATTAAATGTAATAAGGCGAGTGTTTTGGTGGGTAGGTTTTGGCATGTTATTTGTGTAGCGGATGTATTGCGCGGGAGAGACCTCGGAGTCTTCAGGGGAGTGCGAGGAAACCATATCTGAATTTTATCCGTAACATATGACCTTTAAGAAAGATGCAGAGCAATTTTTTGAGTTAGGGAGAAAAAAAAATGCAAAGTTTGAACTTGAGATCATTGTTGTCGACCGTGTCGAAGGCCTTATCCACTTCCCTGGCATCGAGGGCGGTTATAAATCCTTGAGCCTTGTTGATATGAATAAAGTTTAAAATAATATTGAAAGCATCTTGTGTTGAGAAGTTTTCGGAATGCGAACTGTCGGTCGATAAGAAGGTGGTCGGCCTCGAGGTGAGTCTGAAGTCGGGAGTTGAGGAGTCACTCAGAGGACTACATGCTGACCGACATGTAATTCCTCGGGTTGATGAAGCCTTGTGCAGTTTGGAGATGAGGGAAACCTCTGTAGACGTGAAGAGAGACGGGAAGTAGCCCAAGGAAAGACTGGAGTTGAAGAGGTTAGAAAGAGCAGCAGAAACATTGTTAGGACCGAGTCAAAGAAAGGAGTGAGTCCAGATGCTTTAGCTGCCTATGGGAAAGATAGGGAAGATGGTACTTGACATAGTATTTTGTGAAAATTTTGATGAGAGTGAGGAGGAGATTGAGTCGATTACATCGACTTCACATCTCTACTGTTTCTACCAACTTTTCTGTACTCGACTGAAGAAGCCTACTGTGTAGGAGAAACGTTTCGGAATAAAGATACCTAACTGCTGCACATGTGTCTTACTTATCAACCTGTCGATGTTGTATACCATTTTTAATATTCATTTCTGGAACTCTTCTTTCCTTGAGTGCCATTTATGTCTCTGGGACGTTACAGAAGGCACAGTCTGCTAGATCAGGGGAGTAAGGAAGGTGGGGCACGACCAGAAAACGATTTTTTTTTGGTCTTGAGTCAGCAAATGGGGTACAAATCTAGCAGCAACTCGCCTTATGTTCAAATGTTCAGTCAAAATGATCTAACAAGACCTAAAATAAATTGCCATAGCACTTTCAATGTCCTGGACACTCTGATTATAATCTTCGTCAGTAGTTTGCCTTGCTCTCTCAATGTTGGTGTCTGTTCTTTATGTTGATGGACGACCAAAGTGTTCATCATCCTGAACTGTGTCTGACCCTTTGCTTCATAACCAAGTGCTTGTTGAAGCATTTTGTGAGTTTCTCTAGCAATTTTATCCAGCTTGAAACAGAATTACACACACGCGCGCACACACACACAAACACACACACACACAAACACAAACACACACACAAACTCAATGTTTTTTTAGAGATTCCATTATGTTACACACAAAGAATGCAGCAATGCACTGACGTGACTAAAAATGAATTTCTAACCTCAACGGAATGGCCATATTTCACCTAGGAAGCGCGCGAAAATTCGATTACATGAACTTTTGGATAGACCTTTGTATATGTGTGTAATACTAATTGCTTATCTTCATTGTTTACCCAGCAGGGATTTTACAGCTGAATTCTAGATTTTTATTTCAGTTTATGTCCATTTTATCGAGTTTGTTTCTTGTGGAGATTTTACTGATGTGTTTTGCCTAGTTTAGTTTCATTGTGTATCTCAAACTTTATTGACTAACACTTATCAAATTATTTTGCTCTTATTCTGTTGGTTTTACAGACTACTTCATAGAAAGCAAGTCTTTTATGCAAGGGTTATTGTGTCATCCTAAGAGAATGCTACTGCACATGTCGCACACCCATACAGGCTGCCTCCCTACCAGCGAACTAGGCGCTGACGGGCCCCGTCGTTATACCAGTACCTCGGTTCACCCAGTCAATAACAAGGAAGCCCATCTAAGCTGTGAAGCAAAGTGGTACACTCGTGGATACGACTTCGGCAGACTTACCTATACTGCTGGTCGCTTGCATTTACCGCATTGCTCACTATCTTATGATTGTGTCTCATTGTACATATTATAGTGTGCATAGGCTGTACTATTCTGTAAATACCAGCTTGTATAGTGAAGGAAATATAATCCAGTTATACTCTGCCGTCCTTTGCTTGTTCTCAAAGTGGTAATCGCTTCACAGCAAGGTGTGCAGGCCAGATCCTCGCAGTGTGCGTAATAGTTATGCAGTTTGCCTATCAATTTTAAAGGCTAATGACTAACATCATAAGTACCCTCATAGGTGTTGTTCTTATGGTGCCTAGACGATTTAATTGTGTCAAAAGATGTGGAGACTCATCTCGAGAGATTTGTAATTGGTACTTGAGAAGCTTGAACAAAATAATTTGAAGATAAATCTCTCAATCAGCTCCTTAATTCATAAATCAAATTTTTGGTCAGTCACTCCCAGGTGAGTTACGACAATCTAAAGTAAAGTAACAGCTGTGCAATTTTTTCAGTTTGCAAAAACCTGCTGATTCTGTAAGATCATTGGTGGGTTGTGGGTGTAGCAGCATTTTACAGAGTATTTATTCATTGCCAATTTTTATTCCATAGCAGCTTAAAAATAATGGTCCTTACACCTGGTCCTTCCGTCATGAAAGATCATTTCTGACACTAAAGGATAAGCTAACTTCTGCTTCTGTCCTAAAATTCCCTGCTTTTGAAAAACATTTTTACTGGGTAACAAACGCTAGATTTATTGGCGCAGGTGCCATCATAATTCAAAAGAATGATGGCAAATATAACCCAGTTACATTTGCTAGTCGAGTCTTAACTAAGGTTGAACATTATTATTTTAACTAAGGTTGAATATTATTATTTTATCTGAGGTTGAATATTATTATTTTAACTATTGTTGAACATTATTATTTTAACTAAGGTTGAACATTATTATTTTAACTATTGTTGAACATTATTATTTTAACTAAGGTTGAACATTATTATTTTAAGTAAAGTTGAATATTATTATTTTATCTGAGGTTGAATATTATTACTCTAAAGCTTTAAAACACTTCAGTGACGTCTACCAGTGTCCTATTCATATCCTGACATCATCCACTGTTGATTTCGTTCTTTCAGAAGAAGCCGCCTACCGACGACTAGCAAGATGGTCCTAGATCACCATTCAGGAGTTTAATTCTACAGTACTGTTGGACACTTGCCTGGCAAGTTGAACATGGTCATTTATGACTGTCCTCCCACAACGGTGCATTAGTAGTTGACCCTTCGTCTAGTGAATAAGAAATTAAAACTGCTCAACGAACAGACCTAACCTGGTCGGCATAATCAGATTCTTGACAAAGGAAGAAAATACTAGGACATATTAGTGACATTGTTATGAGCCAAGATTTGTCACACCGAGTTTCCAGTCACTTATGAATGTTGTCTTGCTGCTAATACACGACATATCAGGTGTTGCCCACCTTGGCATGGATTATTCTGTCAAACGGACATTCAGAGTACATACAGAAGTGAGAGGTATGCATGCAACACAAAGGTAATGTTGGAGGACCTAATCCCGTTTAAGTTTATCCCAGTATAAGTGAACTATGTAAAAGAGTATTGCAAGACTTATAAACCAACTTCCAATATTCCCTCCAGAGTAAGAAGTATCTATGTGAAGGTAGATCATTTCACACGATATAGTGGGTTAGCTGCTATAGTGGGTTAGCTGCTATAGTGGGTTAGCTGCTACAGTGGGTTAGCTGCTATAGTGGGTTAGCTGCTATAGTATATAAAACTGCAGCAGTAGCCAAAGCTTTTAAGCTGCAAATTATCTGTAGACACATTACACCAAAATCTGTTGAAACAGATAATAAAGGTAAATTTTTAACGATATACTTGATAAGTTGTGTACCTTGTCTAAGATCAACAGGTCGACTGTTGTCTCTCACCACACAAGAATGACTTCGCTGAGGGGACAAATAAGAATGTTCTAGTCGTTTTATGAGCCACAATTATTACTAACAACGAAACGTGTGGACAAAGTAATACCTGCAATAAATTCCACATATAACGCCTCAATAAGTGATACATCGTGTGACTGTTGTAGATAAACGTCTACACTACGACTTGTTATACTCTAACCCAATTAAATTAATGATGCCTACATGTACCTATTTAGCTTGCTGTATAACCCCTGTGGTTTAGCGCTTTTATTTGATTATAATAATAATCAGTGGTTGCTGGACGTTCAAACAGGTCTTTGTACTCACTATAGGTTCAGTTTAAAAGTGGATTCTGCCATAGGTAGACACAGCTGGCAGCACTCATCATTCTCCCTTCAATAAATACCTGCATAGTGCACACTGTATTCCATAACCTGGAATACTAAACACCTAAGAGCAGAAAATAAAACACCTGTTTCTGTGAAGTCCTGCGCAGTTAAATATCTGAGCGTGATGTCCACGTCTACGAGGACATGAGAGCCTCGCCTCACAAAGGTGTTTAAAACAGTTTTGTACTCTTTAGGTGTCATGTACATGACACGTCCTCTTGCTTCTAGGTCAGCCACTTCTCGGATTACGCCAGATTTTATATTCTGTGAGAAACCAAAAAGTAAATAAAACACGTTTAATCTATTATTCGTATGATGTATTTAGATTTTGGATTAAGTGGGACATATTTAAAAAAATTGCATCTAGCTTGAAGTTTGACTAGATACTAGTTAGTATTTAATGATAATTAATTTTTCGCTAATGCTAATATTATACAGAACATCTTTGTAAAAGAAATGACATTCTTGATTTATAGGATTTTTTTATATTATATATTACCCTGACATGCAGAGATAACATCTTGATAACACCTAAACACCAGATACCAAATCCTAATAACATCTGATAACACCTAAACACCAGATACCAAATCCTAATAACATCTGATAACACCTAAACACTAGAGACCAAATCCTAATAACATACACAGACAACATCGTACGGTACTAAACTCCTCATCAAACAACATACCCGAAGATATTCTGTGTTTATAGAGCCTCTCTGCCATATCATAATTGTTGAGGGATCATCGATAACTTCCCGGAGGGACTGGTAGGGCTGAGGGATGTGTCTCACTGCCAGGAGTGCCATCAGGTTGCCAGAGTAACTCCGAGTTAACACCAGTGTCACCATCATCCACACCCCAAATATGAATCTTCTCCACAACAATTTCATCGTCTGTGTTGATATCACTGATTGTAGAGAAATCGACAAAACGTTGATTTAATCATTAATTTTAAAATGATGTATTTTTAAATATATTCATCATCAAGATCATCATGAAGATAATTATTGAATAACAAATGGACTTACTTTGTTGTAATAATATACGAAGAAAATTATAGCCATCATCAATCAAGTTAAAATACATTAGTCTGTGTTGAGAGAAGCATAGATAAGATAGCAGCATAGCAGGCAGCAGCAGCAGCAGCGACGTCAGTGTGGCTGTCCACACCATCGGTGTCAGTGGTAACAGGAAGCTCCATGGGTCCACCTTTAACTTCCCCTGACCAGCTAAGACACGAGTATTATCAAACCATATTGGCCAAGTGAAGTCGACTGCTTGAGTGCGAGTTGAAGTCATACTCAGAGGTCCTATGGAGATGTCTGCTTCCTGAGTGAATACACGTGAAAATAAAACGATTTTTTCATTAACAATTTGTTGAATTATTCACTATATTCACGGAACATCCAGGATTCATGAGTTCTTTATATTCATCTTAATATTTTCTGGCAATTATTCACCATATCTTTGCATGTGGAGAATTGAAAAAATAAAATTAATAAGAGATGAGTCAAATTTTTATTATATATTTTCAACCACATTAGCTGAATATGGGATAGAATAAATATACTGTAACAAGGAGATAAATATAAAACCATTTTTTTAAATCTTAATGTTTTACTCATTTTTTAAATAACCCAAAATGGTGTGAATATTAGTGGCATTATTCATGAGCCAAAATATAAGTTTCATTCATTTTCCTTCAGATACATTACTCTCATTTTCATTTTCCCGTCTTGTTAATAACCATAATGTTTAAAGAGGTGGACCTGTAAGCCAGCGGAAGGCCTCGGTCCGATGACCAAAAGCTCCAGCTGCGGGTCATCATGTTACTAAGACCCGCGTCAGGAAACATTTGTTATGTCTCCTGACCAACCGTACCTAACCTAACCGTGTTGTCAAGTTCTCGATACCCACCATCTTATAAAGCTTCCATGGCTTATAATGCCTTCCTGGCTTATAATGATTCCCTAGCTTATAATGCTTCCCTGGCTTATAATGCATTCCTGGCTTATAATGATTCCCTAGCTTATAATGATTCCCTGGCTTATAATGCTTCCCTGGCTTATAATGATTCCCTGGCTTATAATGCTTCCCTGGCTTATAATGATTCCCTGGCTTATAATGATTCTCTGGCTTACAGTGCCTCCCAGCTCATTATACCCACCATGCTAGAACAGGACAAATCCGCTACCATACTGTAATTAACTCCTTGTTCTCCATTCCCACCATGCTTCTCGATGACCCATTCCCATGTATGGTACCATGCTGTACTTACCTCCCTGTTCACCATTCCCACCATGCCTGTCCATGAGCCATCGACTGCTTTCGTGCCATAGGTACTATCACGAGGCATTACATACCTATACCTGCTAACCATGAGTGAGATTTTTTTTTAGGAAAATTGTCTATAAAAGAAATGGATTTAAAAAAAAATTGAATAATACGAAATTTTGTAATAAATTAGATTTTTAAGTTTCCAAGTTATATCTAAATGGCTTATATAATTAATGATTGCCTCAAAAATGATTCATAATCCTATAGAAAATCCTATAGAAATAATTGAACAATATACTCAATATTAATTTTGTTTTCAAATACTATAATTTATATTAGCATATGTCATATGCAATTACCAACTTACGTAAAATTTAGAGCATGTGCGAGGTACTGGACAACGTTAGCCATGGGCCCAGTATAGGTCATCAGTTTAGCCCCGGGTATCTTAGAGTCGTTCATCACAACAACGTCATGGTACGGACCCTCTATTATAGAAACAGTGAGGACTGGTGCCTTCACAAATCTAGTACACAAAATTAACCAGCTTGTTGAACATTGCTATTAAATGGAAAAAATGTGTTTCAAACAAAATAAGTATATGTATATGCATGAGGATTTCTCTCTCTCCTAAGAATACTGTAAATAAAATTAATCTGCTCCAGACCCTAAATGACAATATAAAAATTTATTAAAAAAATACCGACTACTAAATAAAACTAAAAATGAATACTAAAAGAAACTTTAACTGAAATACTGTATAGTAAATGAAAAAATTTAACCGCCTCTTACATGTAAGAGCATACATGTTAATGGCATACTGGAAGCAGGAGGTGGAGGAGACGAGGGGGGGTGTTACTGCTTGGAAGCAGGAGGTAGAGGAGACGAGGGGGGATGTTACTGCTTGGAAGCAGGAGGTGGAGGAGACGAGGGGGGGGTGTTACTGCTTGGAAGCAGGAGGTGGAGGAGACGAGGGGGGTGTTACTGCTTGGAAGCAGGAGGTGGAGGAGACGAGGGGGGTGTTACTGCTTGGAAGCAGGAGGTGGAGGAGACGAGGGGGATGTTACTGCTTGGAAGGAGAGTCACCTTCTGTTAATATATCAGGCAACTGTCCCTCTTGTTTTGCTTCTCTTTGTTTCTTTTCACTACTAACACCTTGTTCTGGTTCACTGGTTCATTGTCTCACTAAAAAACCTGTCCATTGAGGTTTGTTTCAGGCTCCGTTTTTAACACTTGTCTATATTGAGACAAGTGTTAAACATGTAGCTTAGCTACATGTTTTTCTCGTGATCCAAGGACACTCGTGGCAGTGGTACCTCAAGGATTAATTTCACCCTCCTCCTGTTTGAATACCAGCCTCAACAAGCATTCTATATAGCAATGAAATCAAGAAACAAGTTATGTATTTTAAATCATTTACCACACCACCGTATGTCCTCGGACCAAGAGTACCACACCTAGCGTGGCTGGGTGCTTGGTTCTTGTAGGATTGTGTCGTTCATTGGGTTAAGGCGTCATGTGATTTTCGCTCACCACGAGGCAGGGCCAAAACTACATGGGTTCGAATCCTCGGCTTGTCGCAGTGTGATTAATATATATATATATATATTATATATATATATATATATATATATATATTTATTTTTTTTTTTTTTTTTTTTCAACAAGTCGGCCGTCTCCCACCGAGGCAGGGTGACCCAAAAAGAAAGAAAATCCCCAAAAAGAAAATACTTTCATCATCATTCAACACTTTCACCACACTCATACATAATCAGTCTTTGCAGAGGCGCTCAGATACGACAGCTGAGAATAGTCCCTCCCAGCTGTCACTATCCCAGACCCCTCCTTTAAAGTGCAGGCATTGTACTTTCCATTTCCAGGACTCAAGTCCAACTAAATCAATTAACTGGTTTCCCTGAATCCCTTCACAAAATGTTACCCTGCTCACACTCCAACAGATCGTCATGTCCCAAAAACCATTCGTCTCCATTCACTCCTATCTAACACGCTCACACATGCTTGCTGGAAGTCCAAGCCCCTCGCCCACAAAACCTCCTTTACCCCCTCCCTCCAACCTTTTCTAGGACGACCCCTACCCCACCTTCCTTCCCCTACAGATTTATACGTTTTCCAAGTCATTCTACTTTGATCCATTCTCTCTAAATGACCAAACCACCTCAACAACCCCTCTTCAGCCCTCTGACAAATACTTTTAGTAACTCCACACCTTCTCCTAATTTCCACATTCCGAATTTTCTGCATAATATTTACACCACACATTGCCCTTTGACAGGACATCTCCACTGCCTCCAGCCTCCTCGCTGCAGCATTTGCAACCCATGCTTCACACCCATATAAGAGTGTTGGTACCACTATACTTTCGTACATTCCCTTCTTTGCCTCCATGGATAACGTTTTTTGTCTCCACAGATACCTCAACGCACCACTCACCTTTTTTCCTTCATCAATTCTATGGTTAACCTCATCCTTCATAAACCCATCCGCTGACACGTCAACTCCCAAATATCTGAAAACATTTACTTCTTCCATAATCCCTCTCTCCAATGTGATATCCAATTTTTCTTTATTTAAATCATTTGATACCCTCATCACCTTACTCTTATCTATGTTCACTTTCAACTTTCTACCTTTACACACTCTCCCAAACTCGTCCACTAACCTTTGCAACTTTTCTTTAGAATCTCCCATAAGCACAGTATCATCAGCAAAAAGTAACTGTGCCAACTCCCATTTTGCATTTAATTCCCCATAATTTAATCCCACCCCTCTCCCAACACCCTAGCATTTACTTCTTTTACAACCCCATCTATAAATATATTAAACAACCATGGTGACATTACACATCCCTGTCTAAGACCTACTTTTACCGGGAAGTAATCTCCCTCTCTCCTACACACCCTAACCTGAGCCTCACTATCCTCATAAAAACTCTTTACAGCCTTCAGTAACTTACTACCTATTCCATACACATGCAACATTTGCCACATTGCTCCCCTATCCACTCTATCATATGCCTTTTCTAAATCCATAAATGCAATGAAAACTTCTCTACCTTTTTCTAAATACTGTTCACATATATGCTTCACTGTAAACACTTGATCTACACATCCCCTACCCACTCTAAAGCCTCCTTGCTCATCTGCAATCCTACTCTCTGTCTTGCCTCTAATTCTTTCAATAATAACCCTGCCATACACTTTACCTGGTATACTCAGTAAACTTATTCCCCTATAATTTTTACACTCTCTTTTATCCCCCTTCCCTTTATATAAAGGAACTATACATGCTCTCTGCCAATCCCTAGGTACCTTCCCCTCTTTCATACATTTATTAAACAAAAATACCAACCACTCCAGCACTATATCCCCCCCTGCTTTTAACATTTCTGTCATGATCCCGTCAGTTCCAGCTGCTTTACCCCCTTTCATTCTACGTAATGCCTCACGCACCTCCCCCACACTCACATCCTGCTCTTCTTCACTCCTACACGATGTTGTACCTCCCTGGCCAGTACATGAAATTACCGCCTCCCTTTTTTCATCGACATTCAAAAGTTCCTCAAAATATTCCCGCCATCTACCCAATACCTCCAGCTCCCCATCTACTAACTCCCCTACTCTGTTTTTAACTGACAAATCCATTCGTTCCCTAGGCTTTCTTACCTTGTTTATCTCACTCCAAAAAAATTTCTTGTGTTCAGCAAAATTTCTTGACAGAGCCTCTCCCATTCTTTCATCTGCTCTTCTTTTGCACTCTCTCACCACTCTCTTCACCTTTCTTTTACTCTCCATATACTCTGCTCTTCTATTTACACTTCTGTTTTGTAAAAACCTCTCATAAGCTACCTTTTTCTCTTTTATCACACCCTTTACTTCTTCATTCCACCACTCACTCCTCTTTCCTCCTGCACCCACCCTCCTATAGCCACAAACTTCTGCCCCACATTCTAATACTGCATTTTTAAAACTATCCCAACTCTCTTCAACCCCCCCCCACTACTCATACTTGCACTAGCCTACCTTTCTGCCAATAGTTGTTTATATCTCACCCTAACTTCCTCCTCCCTTAGTTTATACACTTTTACCTCTCTCTTACTTGCTATTGCCATTTTCTTTTTGTCCCATCTACCTTTTACTCTAACTGTAGCTACAACCAAATAATGATCCGACATATCCGTTGCCCCTCTATAAACATGTACATCCTGAAGCCTACCCATCAACCTTTTATCCACCAATACATAATCCAACAAACTACTTTCCTTACGTGCTATATCATACCTTGTATATTTATTTATCCTCTTTTTCATAAAATATGTATTACTTATTACCAAACCTCTTTCTACACATAGCTCAATTAATGGTTCCCCATTTACATTTACCCCTGGCCCCCCAAATTTACCTACTACTCCCTCCACAACATGTTTACACACTTTAGCATTAAGATCCCCAACCACAATTACTCTCTCACTTGGTTCAAAACTCCCCACGCACTCACTCAACATTTCCCAAAATCTCTCTCTCTCCTCTACACTTCTCTCTTCTCCAGGTGCATAAACACTTACTATAACCCAACCTTTATTTTACTCCACATAATCCTTGAATTTATACATTTATATTCCCTCTTTACCTGTCATAACTGATTATTCAACATTATTGCCACTCCTTCCTTAGCTCTAACTCTATTTGAAACCCCTGACCTAATCCCATTTATTTCTCCCCACTGAAACTCTCCTACCCCCTTCAGCTTTGTCTCACTTAAAGCCAGGACATCCAGCTTCTTTTCATTCATAACATCTACAATCATCTCTTTCTTATCATTCGCACAACATCCACGCACATTCAAACATCCCACTTTGACGGTTTTCTTCTTCTTCTTTTTAGTAAGCTATACAGGAAAAGGGGTTACTAGCCCATTGTTCCCGGCATTTTAGTTGACTTTTACAACACGCATGGCTTACGGAGGAAAGATTCTTATTCCACTTCCCCATGGATATGAAAGGAAAAGCAATAAGAACAAGAACTATTAAGATAAAATCAAAGAAAACTCAGATGAGTGTGTATACATAAACGTGTACATGTATGCGTAGCGTGACCTAAGTGTAAGTAGAAGTAGCAAGACGTACCTGAAATCTTGCATGTTTATGAGACAGAAAAAAGACACCAGCAATCCTACCATCATGTAAAACAAATACAGGCTTTCGTTTTACACTCACTTGGCAGGACGGTAGTACCTCCCTGGGTGGTTGCTGACTATATAATATATGCATACATATATATATATATATATATATAAAATTATATATATATATATATATATATATATATATATATATATATATATATATATATATATATATATATATATATATTAGGGACTTAAACTATCTAATATATATAAACGGATTCAATATGTTATTCTTTTCCCCACACTGTGAAGGAGAAATGTTGATGAAGTTATAGGAGTGTGTACGACCTTGGTGTGGATTGTTTGAGCATGGGAAGCCTTTATTAGAGAACGCCAGTACCGCCTACCTGCCTCTGGCCCCACTTTAGTCTCTGGTGGTAGGTGTTGTGTGGTGCTAGAAGAATCATGAGTATTACTTCACTACCCAGCTCTTTGACGATCGTAAATATTCGCACATCTCTGTAATTATTGGTGTCTCTTATTTTTTCCAGCTGTTACAAGTCTTCATTTGGCACCATTATGTGTAACGTAACGTTAACCTGTTTATTCTTACACCCGTCTTAAGCCATCAGCTTATCGAGTGAGTGGACCACTTGTTATTTTGGTAACCACTGTGTGAAAGCTTCTCTTCTGGAAGCAGTGTGTTTCGTCCGGGCCAGCAGTACTCCAGGGGATTACATGAACTGCAACACTTTGACAAGAAGTCTTGAATGATCTACTCAATTTTTCCTTCGTCATTTGTGGAAGGCTACAATGTATGTGTGGCTTTGTGTTATTCTGTCTGCTGTTTCTTTCTTACCCGCTCGTCACCTCCGAGATTCCAAGATTCACCATTTCATTAAACGCTTCAACAAACCTGCTTGTTAAACTACTCTTCACCGTGTTGATTGTCGTCCAACCTCTGTAGGTCTGTCTTTCTTTACCTCGGGCGTCTGTGTTCAGTTTATGGTGGCGACAATATTCTGCTTCTTCTGTGAATGTTCTATTTACGTCACATATGATGACTGTGGATACGAGAGTCTACAACATAAAGGGCACAACTGTAGCACTTGCAGTACGCTCTACAAGATTTGCATATTTTACCTTGAATTCACGATCATAATTTAGGTTTCAATTTTTTCATTGTTTTGACTCAATTATGAAATTCTTCATATTTGCGTATTATTTATCAATTAAGTTTCATAAATTTTGTGTCATGTAGACGTGTCATCTTTAAATCCTAACATTGCTTATATTTTCATATTATTTACTATATGCTTTTTTCCATCTATAATTTTCATAAGAATACGGATGAGCTCTCCGAAATAATGAGAATTAAAGTTCATTCACACGTACTAAGAATATTGCTAATATTACGCTTGAGTAAGTTAAATTGGTTCAAGGAAGTTCAGTATATTAAGAATTTGGATATGCATATGCAAATTTAATGAGGATGACATTTTGGGAAATACCAGACAAAATTAGAATACAGCTCATTTAAACGTGGTGCAAGAGAGCTTTAACAGATGGTAATAGAAAATATCTCTGATATAATCGCATATCGTAAATACCTGTAGAATTTGTCTGGGAAGACTGTCAGGTTGGAAGTAAGAGTGAGTCTCCGCTGAGGCGACCATGACGCTACTCTGACACCTGCTGACCCTTCAGGACTATATGGTAGGTACACGTACACACTGCACCTGCGTAACATAAGTTGTGAATGCCTGGTTATGAAGTTACATTTTCTCTAATGATATATTGCAGAATTTTGCATCATTTCCTAATTACTTTTTAATATTATGCTCAGTAATATTAAAAACTGTCTGTTCTGTCATCATGCAAGAGAGTTAGAAGTATTTCAGTTCCATTTAGGCAGGTGATTGAACTCATTTATTAACACATATTGCATGTTCTTCCTAATGTCGATGTTCATTGACCACAAGTTTTTCATTACTTTAATATTATTTTTTTAATTAATAAAAAAACAAAACTAGTTTACCTAAATTATTAAGATTACCTGAAAAATGTAGAATTCTGAAGAGTGAGTAACACTGCATTCCTGCTGGATAGAACCTTATGTATATTCTTCAAGTTCTGTGGTGGCAGATATGTGACCATCAGAACCCTTGTTGACCATACAAAGAGACGCTCCTTCAGCGACACTTCAGCGAAAGCTGACAGGAAAACTAAGTCGTCGCTCGCCAGTAACACTGTCGTGCAGCGTGACTCCTGTCTCAGCTGCTCGTGTCAGTAGAGTTAAAAATGAAAGTGTGAATTAACTGCCTCAGTAATATGGGAGTTATCTAACCTTCTGAGCAGTAATGTAACCTATCCGCCTTTGATAGTAAGGTACCCATCTCTTAATAGTATTGTAACCTACCCGTTTTACTAGTATTGTAACCTACCCGTTTTACTAGTATTGTAATCAACCCATGGAAATAAAGACACTGGCAGCAGGGAATCTTTTAATTCGAAGACGTTTTTCCCAAGGATAAAACGCTGGGTCTCATGAAGTATACAGGATAAAACGCTGGGTCTCATGAAGTATACAGGATAAAACGCTGGGTCTCAAAGTATACAGGATAAAACGCTGGGTCTCATGAAGTATACAGGATAAAACGCTGGGTCTCATGAAGTATACAGGATAAAACGCTGGGTCTCATGAAGTATACAGGATAAAACGCTGGGTCTCATGAAGTATACAGGATAAAACGCTGGGTCTCATGAAGTATACAGGAAAAACGCTGGGTCTCATAAGTATACAGGATAAAACGCTGGGTCTCAAAGTATACAGGATATAACGCTGGGTCTCATGAAGTATACAGGATAAAACGCTGGGTCTCATGAAGTATACAGGATAAAACGCTGGGTCTCATTAAGTATACAGGATAAAACGCTGGGTCTCATTAAGTATACAGGATAAAACGCTGGGTCTCAAAGTATACAGGATAAAACGCTGGGTCTCATGAAGTATACAGGATAAAACGCTGGGTCTCAAAGTATACAGGATAAAACGCTGGGTCTCATGAAGTATACAGGATAAAACGCTGGGTCTCAAAGTATACAGGATAAAACGCTGGGTCTCATGAATTATACAGGATAAAACGCTGGGTCTCAAAGTATACAGGATAAAACGCTGGGTCTCAAAGTATACAGGATAAAAATAAACGCTGGGTCTCATGAAGTATACAGGATAAAACGCTGGGTCTCATGAAGTATACAGGATAAAACGCTGGGTCTCATGAAGTATACAGGATAAAACGCTGGGTCTCATGAAGTATACAGGATAAAACGCTGGGTCTCATGAAGTATACAGGATAAAACGCTGGGTCTCATGAAGTATACAGGATAAAACGCTGGGTCTCATGAAGTATACAGGATAAAACGCTGGGTCTCATGAAGTATACAGGATAAAACGCTGGGTCTCATGAAGTATACAGGATAAAACGCTGGGTCTCATGAAGTATACAGGATAAAACGCTGGGTCTCATGAAGTATACAGGATAAAACGCTGGGTCTCATGAAGTATACAGGATAAAACGCTGGGTCTCAAAGTATACAGGATAAAACGCTGGGTCTTAGTATAAGGATAGAGTACAGGATAAAACGCTGGGTCTCATGAAGTATACAGGATAAAACGCTGGGTCTCATGAAGTATACAGGATAAAACGCTGGGTCTCATGAAGTATACAGGATAAAACGCTGGGTCTCAAAGTATACAGGATAAAACGCTGGGTCTCATGAAGTATACAGGATAAAACGCTGGGTCTCATGAAGTATACAGGATAAAACGCTGGGTCTCATGAAGTATACAGGATAAAACGCTGGGTCTCATGAAGTATGCAGGATAAAACGCTGGGTCTCAAAGTATACAGGATAAAACGCTGGGTCTCATGAAGTATACAGGATAAAACGCTGGGTCTCATGAAGTATACAGGATAAAACGCTGGGTCTCATGAAGTATACAGGAATAAGCAAAACACACAGCTTTACAAGGCACTTGAGCATCCTAACGTAAAGCCGGGTGACAATGGGTACGCTTGATGGCCTCTTATACCACTAAATCTGAATCTGATTTTGACTAAAAAATGCTCCTGGTAGATAAAACGAATCCTTTGTAAAGTATAGAAACTTTGTACTGTTGTCTTATTTATATACAAAGCTCACTGTATCTCACTCCGTGAAGGCTTGGATTGTTGCCAGTATAATTTGTTGTTTCTGGTTATTCCTATAGTTAAGTCAGATTAGAAGGCTATTTTCGTCTGCCAGTAAAATACCGCCTTTTCTTCTTGTAGTTTGCCCATTACAGTATGACTCAAGAATTTTTATTGAAAGGGTAAAAACAGACAAATTGATGAATGAGACACTTACGTCTCATTCATCACGAGTCAACTCATCGCAGAGAAAATTCTTCCAGTTCGAAGAGATTTTCGATTTTCCCAGCACCCTGTCTTCTCATTTTCCTGGACAAAACTTTCTGGGATGGAGGAGTCCCAAGGATGGTCACATCATTGTATATTTTGAATCTATTTCAGTATAGGGCAGGAAGACAGTTGCTGCATATTTACCTATTTTATTTTTTATCTCTTCGTTTTAACAAATGAATTATAACTTTACCATGCAAGATTATTGCAAACAATAAACGCGTTCTGACTTGCTACAAGACCTACTAACTTAGTGGATAGGGATGACGTGCCTACTAAAACTAATTTAGGCAGACAGAAACTGTTCGTGATTTTTAATGGTATTATCGTCTTAATAAATAAGGTCATATTCTTAAATAACTTTGGACTGGTCACCATGAGACGTCTAAATACACTAGAGATTTTCGAGAGCACAACGACGCTCCTGTGCATTTGTCGATGGCATTATGTTCTCAAGTCTTAAATAACAAAAAAGGCACAATACCGTGACTGGAACAATACACACACAACCCGCACATATGAGAGGAAGACGAGTTTCGCGATTTGACCATTTACAAAGTCACAGTGACTTTGTAAATGGTCCAAGTCGGGCCGAAACGTCGTCGTAAGCTCCTCTCTTTTATATGTGCGGGTTGTGTGTGTGTTCTCAAGTCTTTGATTAACTGACATGCCTGTTACTACTGCTGTTACCAGTACTACTATTGTTACTACTGCTGTTACCAGTACTACTATTGTTACTACTGCTGCTACCAGTACTACTATTGTTACTACTGCTGCTACCAGTACTACTATTGTTACTACTGCTGCTACCAGTACTACTATTGTTACTACTGCTGCTACCAGTACTACTATTGTTACTACTGCTGCTACCAGTACTACTATTGTTACTACTGCTGCTACCAATACTACTATTGTTACTACTACTGCTACCAATACTACTATTGTTACTACTGCTGCTACCAATACTACTATTGTTACTACTACTGCTACCAATACTACTATTGTTACTACTACTGCTACCAATACTACTATTGTTACACTACTGCTACCAATACTACTATTGTTACTATGCTGCACCAATACCACTATTATTACTACTACTGCTACCAATACTACTATTGTTACTACTACTGCTACCAATACTACTATTGTTACTACTGCTGCTACCAGTACTACTATTGTTACTACTGCTGTTACCAGTACTACTATTGTTACTACTGCTGCTACCAATACTACTATTGTTACTACTGCTGCTACCAATACTACTATTGTTACTACTGCTGCTACCAGTACTACTATTGTTACTACTGTGCTACCAATATACTTATTGTTACTACTGTGCTACCTAATACTACTATTGTTATACTACTGTGACCAATACTACTATTGTTACTACTACTGCTACCAATACTACTATTGTTACTACTACTGCTACCAATACTACTATTGTTACTACTACTGCTACCAATACTACTATTGTTACTACTACTGCTACCAATACTACTATTATTACTACTACTGCTACCAATACTACTATTGTTACTACTACTGCTACCAATACTACTATTGTTACTACTACTGCTACCAATACTACTATTGTTACTACTACTGCTACCAATACTACTATTGTTACTACTGCTGCGACCAATACCACTATTATTACTACTACTGCTACCAATACTACTATTGTTACTACTACTGCTACCAATACTACTATTGTTACTACTGCTGCTACCAATACTACTATTGTTACTACTACTGCTACCAATACTACTATTGTTACTACTGCTGCGACCAATACTTCTATTGTTACTACTGCTGCGACCAATACTACTATTGTTACTACTGCTGCTACCAATACTACTATTGTTACTACTGCTGCGACCAATACTACTATTGTTACTAGTGCTGCGACCAATACTACTATTGTTACTACTGCTGCGACCAATACTACTACTATTGTTACTACTGCTGCGACCAATACTACTATTGTTACTACTGCTGCTACCAATACTACTATTGTTACTGCTGCGACCAATACTACTATTGTTACTACTGCTGCAACCAATTCTATTGTTTCTCGTACCTTCTTTTCCGTTTTCTTTCTTTCTCTTTCTTATTTCTTGTTCACTTGTGATCATTACCACTAAGTCTTCCAGTCTTACTAAATATTACTACTTTAACTATTACTACTGTTACTGCCTTATCACTACCACTAATACTATTACCAATGTTGTTACCCTTACTATTACTACTTCCGCTGGTAATCTATGTCCACCATCACCTCAGCACCATGACTACTACCTCTGCTTCCACCATCACCTCAGCACCATGACTACTACCTCTGCTTCCACCATCACCTCAGCACCATGACTACCACCTCTGCTTCCACCATCACCTCAGCACCATGACTACCACCTCTGCTTCCACCATCACCTCAGCACCATGACTACTACTTCTGCTTCCACCATCACCTCAGCACCATGAATACCACCTCTGCTTCCACCATTACCTCAGCACCATGATTACCACCTCTGCTTCCACCATCACCTCAGCACCATGACTACACCTCTGCTTCCACCATCACTCAGCACCATGTCTACCACCTCTTTCCACCATCACCTCAGCACCATGACTACCACCTCTGCTTCCACCATCACTCAGCACCATGACTACCACTCTGCTTCCACCATCACTCCAGCACCATGACTACACCTCTGCTTCCACTATCACCTCAGCACCATGACTACCACCGCTGCTTCCACCATCACCTCAGCACCATGACTACCACCTCTGCTTCCACTCACCTAGCACATGACTCCCACCTTCTGCTTCCACCATCACCTCAGCACCATGACTACCACCTCTGCTTCCACCATCACCTCAGCACCATGACTACCACCTCTGCTTCCACCATCACCTCAGCACCATGACTACCACCTCTGCTTCCACCATCACCTCAGCACCATGACACTCACCTCTCTTCCACCATACTCAGCACCATGACTACCACCCTGCTTCCACCTACTCAGCACCATGACTACCACCTCTGCTTCCACCATCACTCAGCACCATGACTACCACCTCTGCTTCCACCATCACCTCAGCTCAGCCATGTACCTGTCACTACCTCAGACCATGACACCTGCCACCATACAGCACCATGATACACTCGCTTCCCATACTCAGCACCATGATACCTCTCCATCACCTAGCAATGACTCCACTCTGCTACCATCTAACCATGACTACCACCTCTGCTTCCACCATACCTCAGCACCATGACTACCACTACTCTTCCCCATCACTCAGCACCATCTACACCTGACTCCCATCTGCTCACCATCACCTCCCTACTACCACCCTGCTTCACCAATCACCTCAGCCCTGCCCACCATCTCTCCACCTATCACCACCACTGCTCACCATCACCTCTGCTTCTCACCATCTCGCTTCACCATACCCAGCACCTGACTACCACCTCTGCTTCCACCATCACCTTCAGCACCATGACTACCACCTGTCTTACCACCATCACTTCCACCATACTCAGCACCTACTCCCCTGCTCCACCATACCCACACTTTTCCCACCGCTTCCACCATACCCATCACCATGACCACCCTCGTCCATACACCCGCACCATCACCACCTCTGCACCAACCTCACCACCTACTACTACCTACCTCTGCACTACCACCTTTCCACCTCCCAGCATACTACCACCCTCTTCACATCCTCACCATATACACCTGCTACCATACTCAGCACATGACTCCACTTGCTTCCAATCCAGCTTACCACTGCTTCACATCACTCAGCCATGACTACCACCTGCTTCCACATCACCAGCACCATGACTACCACCTCTGCTTCCACCATCACCTAGCACCATGACTACCACCCTGCTTCACCATACCTCAGCACCATGACTACCACCTCTGCTTCCACCATCACCTCAGCACATGCTACCACCTCTGCTTCCACCATCACCTCAGCACCATGACTACCACCTCTGCTTCCCATACCTAGCACCATGACCCACCTCTGCTTCCACCATACCTCACACCATGACTACCACCTCTGTTCCACCATCCAGCCCATGATCACTGCCACCATCCCTAGCACATGACTACCACCTCTGCTTCCACCATCACTCAGCACCATGACTACCACCTCTCTTCCACATCACCTCAGCACCAGTACCACCCTGTTCCACCACCCACACCATACTACTCTCTTCCACCATACCTCCATGACTCACCTCTTCACCATCACCTCACACCATGACTACCACCTCTGCTTCCACCATCACTCAGCACCATGACTACCCCTGCTTCACCATCACCTCAGCACCATGACTACACTCTGCTCACCATCACCAGCACATGACTACCCTCCCACCATACCAGCACCAGACTACCACCTCTGCTTCCACCATCCCAGCACATCTCCACCTCTGCTTCCCATCACCTCAGCACATGACTACCACCTCTCTTCCACCATCACCCAGCCATGACTACCACCGTTTCCACCATCACCTCAGCACCATGATCCACCTCTGCTTCCACCATCACTCAGACATGACTACCACTCTCACCATCACCTCAGCCATGATCCACCTCTGCCCCCATCCAGCCCATGACTACCACCTCTCTTCACCATCACTCAGCACCAGACTACACCTCTTCCACCATACCTCATACCACCCGCTCCACCATCACTCACCATACTACCACCCCTTCCACCATCACCTCAGCACCATGACTACCACCTGCTTCCACCATCACTCAGCACCATGACTACCACCTCTGCTTCACCATCCTCAGCACCATGACTACACCTCTGCTTCCACCATCACCTCAGCACCATGACTACCACCTCCTTCCACCTCACCTCCCCATGACTACCACCTCTCTTCACCATCACCTCAGCACCATGACTACCACCTCTGCTTCCCCCATCACCTCAGCACCATGACTACCACCTCTGCTTCCACATCACCTCAGCACCATGACTACCACCTGCTTCCACCATCACCTCAGCACCATGACTACCACCTCTGCTTCCACCATCACCTCAGCCCATGACTCCACCTCTCCACTATCACCTCGCACCATGACTACCACCCTGCTTCCACCATCACTCTCACCATGACTACCACCTGCTTCCACCATCACCTCAGCCACCGCTACCACCCTTCACCATCACACCTGATCCACCTCTGTCCATATCCACCTCCTCATACTACCACCTCTCTTCCACATACCTCAGCACCATGACTACCACCTCTTTCCACCATCACCTCAGCACCATGACTACCACCTCTGCTTCCACCATCACCTCAGCACCATGATCCACCTCTCTCACCACTCTCACCATACCACCTCTGCACCACCCTGCCCATACTACCACCTCTGCTTCCACCATCACCTCAGCACCATGATCCACCTCTGCTTCCACATCACCTCAGCACCATGACTACCACCCTGCTTCCACATCACCTCAGCACCATGACTCCACCTCTGCTTCCACATCACCTCAGCACCATGACTACCACCCTGCTTCCACCATCACCTCAGCACCATGACTACCACCTCTGCTTCCACCATCACCTCAGCACCATGACTACCACCTCTCTTCCACTATCACCTCAGCACCATGACTACCCCTCTTCCACCATCACCTCAGCACCATGACTACCACCTCTGCTTCCACCATCACCTCAGCACCATGACTACCACCTCTGCTTCCACCATCACCTCAGCACCATGACTACCACCTCTGCTTCCACTATCACCTCAGCACCATGACTACCACCTCTGCTTCCACCATCACCTCAGCACCATGACTACCACCTCTGCTTCCACCATCACCTCAGCACCATGACTACCACCTCTGCTTCCACCATCACCTCAGCACCATGACTACCACCTGCTTCCACCATCACCTCAGCACCATGACTACCACCTCTGCTTCCACTATCACCTCAGCACCATGACTACCACCTCTGCTTCCACTATCACCTCAGCACCATGACTACCACCTCTGCTTCCACTATCACCTCAGCACCATGACTACCACCGCTGCTTCCACCATCACCTCAGCACCATGACTACCACCTCTGCTTCCACCATCACCTCAGCACCATGACTACCACCGCTGCTTCCACCATCACCTCAGCACCATGACTACCACCTCTGCTTCCACCATCACCTCAGCACCATGACTACCACCTCTGCTTCCACTATCACCTCAGCACCATGACTACCACCTCTGCTTCCACCATCACCTCAGCACCATGACTACCACCTCTGCTTCCACTATCACCTCAGCACCATGACTACCACCTCTGCTTCCACTATCACCAGCACCATGACTACCACTGCTTCCACCATCACCTCAGCACCATGACTACCACCTCTTCTTCCACTATCACCTCAGCACCATGATTACCACCTCTGCTTCCACCATCACCTCAGCACCATGACTACCACCTCTGCTTACACCATCACCTCAGCACCATGACTACCACCTCTGCATCAACTCGTATATATTCTGATCCATTTTCACTTCAGTGTGACTTATCAATTGTCCAAATCTGACCAAAAAGTCGTCATTACTTTCTCTTGCCTAAGTAAAGGTTATTTTTGTCTTGTTGGAACTATGATACTCTGGTTTTTATTCCATCTTTCTGGTGTATTAATATAGAAGACTATACTTCAACATGGTCCTGACCTCTTCATTATTAAAGTCTTTTTTTGTCAGTAAATTCATTATATTATTGATAATGCGTCTGTTGGGCACAAGATTTTCATAACATTGCTGCACAACTTAAGTTTAACCTGTGTCTTTACCCCACAATAATTAATATGATCTTGTACAAAGGTCAATGGAATCACTTTAATTCGTATTTCAACATAGTGGCGAAATTGGCATTTGTTGCATCTGCAATAACCTCAGAATTATATTATTCAAATTATATAAATGCAGTAGAACTTGAATTGTGTAAAATTGCATGATAAAAAATGGATAGGCGCCTGTCAAGTAAGGTATCTGTTGATTACCTAGTCCATCATATCAGAAAAGCTACTGATTGAAGTTTTGTGCATCGCAAATTATGAATATCATAAGTCTGATAAAATTTAAATAGAGGTTACATCTAAGTATGTAGCAAATTGTACTCAAATTCTCAAAAGATAACAAATATTCTGGGAGCTATTCTACTTTACTATCAGTAGTAATGCAAGTGTTATCTACCCGGCGAGCCTGGGAGACAACTCTGGAGATCTCCCCTTGTTACCTACCCGGCGAACCTGGGAGACAACTCTGGAGATCTCCCCTTGTTACCTACCCGGCGAACCTGGGAGACAACTCTGGAGATCTCCCCTTGTTACCTACCCGGCGAGCCTGGGAGACAACTCTGGAGATCTCCCCTTGTTACCTACCCTGCGAGCCTGGGAGACAACTCTGGAGATCTCCCCTTGTTACCTACCCGGCGAGCCTGGGAGACAACTCTGGAGATCTCCCCTTGTTACCTACCCGGCGACCCTGGAAGACAACTCTGGAGATCTCCTCTTGTTACCTACCCGGCGAGCCTGGGAGACAACTCTGAGATCTTCCCTTGTTACCTACCCGGCGAGCCTGGGAGACAACTCTGGAGATCTCCTTGTTACCTACCCGGCGAGCCTGGAAGACAACTCTGGAGATCTCCTCTTGTTACCTACCCGGCGAGCCTGGGAGACAACTCTGGAGATCTTCCCTTGTTACCTACCCGGCGAGCCTGGGAGACAACTCTGGAGATCTCCCCTTGTTACCTACCCGGCGAGCCTGGGAGACAACTCTGGAGATCTCCCCTTGTTACCTACCCGGCGAGCCTGGGAGACAACTCTGGAGATCTCCCCTTGTTACCTACCCTGCGAGCCTGGGAGACAACTCTGGAGATCTCCCCTTGTTACCTACCCGGCGAGCCTGGGAGACAACTCTGGAGATCTCCCCTTGTTACCTACCCGGCGAGCCTGGGAGACAACTCTGGAGATCTCCCCTTGTTACCTACCCGGCGAGCCTGGGAGACAACTCTGGAGATCTCCCCTTGTTACCTACCCGTCGAGCCTGGGAGACAACTCTGGAGATCTCCCCTTGTGTCACATTAACGTCATGGCCGCTCGATGTCACCTTGAACATCCCAACTCCCCAAGATGTCTCCAAGTGTCTCAAAACATGCTAAAGAAAGATACATTACTATATAATGTACTTAAAGATTAACATTAACTCAATGGTAATAGTTTATATTTTAAGAATTATGATAGGTCAGTAGTGGACGGGTACATAAACTGCACAAGTGATGTCAGTGAACTCAATGATGACATTACCAACTTGATGGGTAATGGTATAAAATAACATGTTAGTAAAAAAATGCACAAAAGAAGTTATATGGAAATCTTGATTGACGATATTTCTTCCAGTGAGCTTCAACAAATCCCAAATAGAAAGGACATAACATGAGCACCAAGTACAGTGAGTAGGTCTGAAGTAAAGAGCAAGTGAGGTGCGAGTGAGGTCACAGGTAAGTTGAGAAAATCAAAATACTGATGAAAATGTTGGCGATATTAAGGAATGTACAGTGGACCCCGGATTACGTCATTATATTGTGTTCAGTGTGTCTTCCTTTAATGTAATATGATCATTTTTAGTAGGGAGGATATGCAAAAATAGGAATGTGTGAAGTTTAGGGTCAGTGAGAAGTAGAGGCGTGTAGAAGTAGTTTTAATGGAGGCGGAATTTAGTGCACGAGTAAAGTTTAAACAAAAATTCTTGTATTGGGTTAAGTTCCCTTAAAATATCAAAAGAGAGAGTCCTTCAAAGGTGGATCTTTCAGGAAGGAGGTCAGGTAGAGTGAGGGTACTGGGGCAGCGTAGAAATGGAAAGTGAATCCAACATGCCCATTGGTAGACAGGGTGGACTGACATTGTAAAATAACAGTCATTGTAGAGTGGTGCTGGTCGTTTCTCAATGAGAAAGCCGTCAGTGAGTAACGTGTGTCCGATACATAAGGGTATGTGTGCAATTCCTAAACCTGACAATGGTGGTAAGATTTCCAGAGTCCCAAATATAGTTCGATGGAAAAAAAATTGAGGTTCACCTCTGACCAACGTGGTTGCCACCAGTTATGGAACTTATGAGAGAGCACTGAAAAATATGCCAGACAATTGTATATCTGCAGGAAATCACGTGGTTATGAATAACCTACTGAGTGGTCGAGTCTGCTTTACATTGCCATGAACAGTAGCATGACCACTATCCAGACACAGCTAAAAAACCACCTCCTAGTGTTTGCAACAGATGCCGCATAACTAAAGTCGTGTACAAACGATATTACCAACTGTTTCATTGAGCAGTTTAAATTTATTTAATAACACTTAAAAAAAGGAAATATTTTTTTTCGTCTTGTTCAGATAATTTTAACATTTATTGCATAGATAAATTTTCACTCTTAATTCAGCAGAAATAAAACCATGCTTTTTATACATTATTTCTCAGTCCACAGTAGGATTCGAACCTGCAAACTCGGCATCAGAGTACACAGTACATTACCACACAACCAGACTCCTGATAAGTATGGGCGCCTCGCAGAAGCTAGACGGTCACTCTCCCATACCCCGGAGCACCAGGCATCTGGCTGTATGGTAAAGTACCGCGTACTCTGATACCGAGTTTCCAGGTTCGAATCCTGCTGCAGACTGATATATAATGTTTGTAAATAATTTCGCCTGTTTGTGAATTGCTAAGCATTTCAAATCTCTTTCGTATTTCATTGTATGTGGCAGGATATGATGAAATATCTTCACAAGCTTGGTACTCTGGAGTATGGTAAAGTGACCGCCTAGTATTGGGAGTCTCGCTGTGTGGTAAAGTACGATGTACTCTAATACCGAGTTTCCAGGTTCGAATCCTACTGTGGACTGAGAGATAATTATATATATATAAATATATATGTAAGTATGTGTGTGTGTGTGTGTGTACTCACCTAATTGTGGTTGCAGGGGTCGAGACTCAGCTCCTGTGTGTGTGTGGTGTACTCACCTAATTGTCGTTGCAGGGGTCGAGACTCAGCTCCTGGCCCCGCCTCTGCGCTGCCCGCTACTGGGTATCTGCTCTCCCTGCTCCATGAGCTTTAAAACTGTGTATGGTTCCTGCCTCCACTATGTCTTTCTCTAGACTATTTCACTTCCTGACTATTCTGTGGCTGAAGAAATGCTTCCTAACATCCCTTTGACTCATCTGAGTCTTCAGCTTCCAGTTGTGTCCCCTTGTTTCTGTGTACCCTTTCTGGAACATCCTATCACTGTCTACCTTGTCGATTCCCTGCAGTATTTTGTATGTCGTTATCATGTCTCCTCTGACCCTTCTTTCCTCCAGTGTTGTTAGTCCTATTTCCCTCAGCCTTTCTTCATAGGACAGACCCCTGAGTTGTGGAACTAACCTTGTCGCAAACCTTTGCACTTTCTCTAGTTTCTTTATGTGCTTGACCAGGTGTGGGTTCCAACCTGGTGCTGCATATTCTAGTATGGGCCTGACGTACACGGTGTACAGTGTCTTAAACGAGTCCTTGTTAAGGTAACGGAACGCTAGTCTTAGGTTTGCCAGTCGCCCATATGCTGCCGCAGTTATCTGGTTGATGTGCCTCCGGAGACGTGCTTGGCGTTATACTCACCCCAAGGTCTTTCTCCTTTTCCGAGGTTTGTAGCCTTTGTCCGCC
Organism: Cherax destructor; assembly: GCA_009830355.1. NCBI lineage: Eukaryota > Metazoa > Arthropoda > Malacostraca > Decapoda > Parastacidae > Cherax > Cherax destructor. Next base: position 15,106 of record WNWK01009079.1, on the reverse strand, counting down.
TAGCCTGTACTCTGTCAGCGGTCTTCTTTGCCCTTCTCCGATCTTCATGACTTTGCATTTGGTGGGATTGAATTCGAGAAGCCATTTGCTAGACCAGATGTCAAGCTTGTCCAGGTCTGTTTGAAGTCCTGCTTGGTCCTCCTCCGATGTGATTCTCCTCATTAATTTCACATCATCTGCGAACAGAGACACTTCTGAGTCTATCCCATCTGTCATGTCATTTACATATACCAAGAATAACACTGGTCTTAGGACTGACCCCTGCGGAACGCCGCTCGTCACAGGTGCCCACTGTGATACCTCATCACGCACCATGACCCGTTGTTGCCTCCTGTGAGGTATTCCTGATCCATTCCAGTGCCCTTCCTGTTATACGTGCTTGTTCCTCCAACTTCTTTACTAATCTCATGTGAGGAACTGTGTCGAAGGCCTTCCTGCAGTCCAGGAAAATGCAATCAACCCACCCTTCTCTCTCTTCCCTTACCTCTGTTACTTTATCATAGAACTCTAGGAGGTTTGTTACACAGGATTTGCCTTCCCGGAATCCGTGCTGCCTGGTGTTTATTATACTGTTCAGCTCGAGGTGCTCCACCATTCTTTTCCTGATGATTTTCTCCAGGACTTTGCACACTATACATGTAAGTGATACCGGTCTATAGTTTAGTGCCTCCTTTCTGTCTTCTTTTTTAAAGATGGGGACTACGTTGGCCTTCTTCCATACCTCAGGTAACTGCCCATTTTCAAGGGATGTGTTGAATATTATGATAAGTGGCACACTCAGTACCTCAGCTCCTTCCCGAAGAACCCACTGGGAGATGTTGTCCGGACCCATCGCCTTTGAGGTATCAAGGTCACTGAGTAACTGCTTCACCTCCTCCTCAGTTGTGTGTATGCCCTCTAGCACTTGATACATCCCTTGTTGGTGGCGCACCCCATCCTGTCTACCCAGCTGCCTTGCTTCCTCCACTGTGAATACTTCCTTAAACCTCAAGTTGAGCTCCTCACATACCTCTTGATCATTACTTGTGAGTTCCCCATCTTCTCTCCTCAGCCTTATCACCTGGTCTTTAACTGTTGTCTTCCTTCTGATGTGACTGTACATCAGTTTCGGGTCGGACTTAACTTTCGATGCTATGTCATTTTCGTACTGTTTCTGGGCTTCCCTCCGTACCTGTGCATACTCGTTTCTAGCTCTTCTACTAATCCCTTTGTTTACTTGGGTTCTTTGCCTTCTGTACCTTTTCCATTCTCTGACACTCTTGGTCTTTGCCTCCCTGCACCTTTGGGTAAACCAGGGGCTCTTTCTGGCCTTCCCGTTTAATCTTTTTCCTCTGGGTATAAACCGTTCCTCTGCCTCCTTGAACTTTGCCCCTACGTATTCCATCATTTCACTTATTGTCTGTCCGTCCATTTATCTTTCCCACTGAACCTCCTGCAGGAAATTCCTCATGCCTGTGTAGTTCCCTCTTTTAAAATCTGGTTTGTTTCTTTCTGTACTGTTTTCCCTCTCCACCTGTAGCTCTACAATGTACTCAAAGCTCAGCACCATATGGTCGCTGGCTCCCAGGGGGCTCTCATGTGTTATGTCTTCAATATCTGAGCTGTTCAGGGTGAATACAAGGTCTAGTCTTGCTGGTTCATCTTCTCCTCTCACTCTGGTCGTGTCCTTGACATGTTGGTGCATCAGGTTTTCCAGTACCGCGTCAATAATCTTGGCTCTCCAAGTTTCTGGACCCCCACGTGGTTCTTGGTTCTCCCAGTCGATCTCCCTGTGGTTGAAATCGCCCATGACCAGTAGCTTCGCTCTGCTCATGTGCGCTTTTCTTGCCACCTCTGCCAGAGTGTCTACTATTGCTCTGTTGTTCTCATCATATTCCTCACCTGGCCTCCTGCAGTTCTGTGGTGGGTTATACATCACTGCAATGATTATCTTGTGCTCCCCAGACTGGATGGTACCTACTATGAAGTCCCTTTCTCTACACACCTCCATGCCTTCCATTTCCTCGAATCTCCAGCGGTTCCTTACAAGCAGTGCGACCCCTCCTCCCCCCCTGCTCCTTCTATCTTTCCTCAGGATTTGATATCCCTGTGGGAAGATTGCATCTGATACTGTCTCATTTAGTTTAGTTTCTGTGACAGCTATGATGTCTGGGGACACCTCACCTATTCTTTCATTCCACTCTTCATACTTGTTCGTAATTCCATCCGCGTTTGTGTACCAAACCTTCAACCTTGTTTCCAATACTGTAGCCCTGGGGAGATCTTGGTGGGTTGGGGGGTGTGGGCGGGGTGCCCATAGGGGGTTGTATGCATGGGTGGGGGGGATTGTATGGTTGGGGTATGGGTTGGTGGGGTGGAGTTTGTGGTGGGGGTAGGGGGTATCTGTGATGGTTGGTTTTGGGTTGCTGGGGTGGGGACAGGGGGACTGCTGAGTGTGTGTGGTGTTAAAATGTATGGTTGTCGTGGGGTTTTTGTGGTTTGAGGCCTACCGTGGGTGGGTGTGTGTGTGTGTGTGTGTGGGGTATGTGTGTGTGTGTGGGGTGTGTGTGTGTGTGTGTGGGTGTGTGTGTGTGTGGGGTGTGTGTGTGGGTGTGTGTGTGTGTGAGTGTGTGTGTGTGTGGTGTGTGTGTGTGTGTGTGTGTGTGGGGTGTGTGTGTGTGTGTCTCGTGCCGAATAGGTAAAATTGGTCAATTAGAAAGAACTCATTTACAATTAAGTCCTTTCTAAAAAAAATTCTTATACATTTACAGTTTAATTTTTTTTTTCATTTATATTAATGTAAAAACTTAATTTTGTATCAAAAGAACCTTAGAAAACTTACCTAACCATATAATAAGAAGCGCAATATAATTTAGCCTAATCCAACTAAATCTATTTTAGATAAGACACAGTAATTTAATAATAAACAAACAATGAAATATACTCTTTTCGTTAGGTTCTGAATGATTTTTGCGAAATTATTGCATACACAAATTTTGCTTGCCTAATTCGGCCGACATATGTAAATATATATATATATATATATATATATATATATATATATATATATATATATATATATATATGTCGTGCCGATTAGGTAAAACTGGTCAATTAGCAAGAACTCATCTAAAATTAAGTCCTTTCTAAAATTTTCTTTTATACGTTTAAATATATATTTTTTTTCATTTATGTTAATGTAAGAATTAATAATTTTGTACCAAGAGAAACTTTGAAAACCTACCTAACCTTATTACAACAAGCGCAATTTAATTTAGCCTAACCCAACTAAATATATTTTAGATACGTTAACATTAATTTAATAATAAACAAACACAATGAAATATATTTTTTTCGTTATGTTCAGAATGATTTTGGCGAAAATATTGCATACACAAATTTTCACTTGTCTTATATGGCAAGGTGAGCGTTGCTATTTAAGCCAAAATCGCAAGTTTTACCTAATCGGCACGACTATATATATATATATATATATATATATATATATATATATATATATATATATATATATATATATATATATATATATATATATATATTGTGTGTGTGTCGTGCCGAATAGGTAAAACTGGTCAATTAGTAAGAACTCATTTAAAATTAAGTCCTTTCTAAAAATTTCTCTTATACGTTTAAAGATATATTTTTTCATTTATGTTAATGTAAAAATTTATAATTTTGTACCAAGAGAAACTTTGAAAACCTACCTAACCTTATTACAACAAGCACAATTTAATTTAGCCTAACCCAGCTAAATATATTTTAGATACGTTAACATTAATTTAATAATAAACAAACAGAATGAAATATATTTTTTCGTTATGTTCAGAATGATTTTGGCGAAATTATTGCATACACAAATTTTCACTTTATATGGCAAGGTGAGCGTTGCTATTTAAGCCAAAATCGCAAGTTTTACCTAATCGGCACGACATATATATATATATATATATATATATATATATATATATATATATATATATATATATATATATATATATAGTATATGCAAAAATAACCACTGAAGAAAAAATAGTCAATTTCCCGGGAAACTAACCCCCCAGTATTTTAGCCCTCCTCCCGAGAAACCCTCCAAAAATCCAAGACGCCTTACACGAGGGGTTGATCCCTGGGTTGTTGCAATATTGTTTATTTCTTAAAACCACTCGTTGGTGGATGCATTAATGTTTGTACTGCTCGTTAAGTCTGGTATGTCAAACGGGTGGAGAATGAAATGAGTCCTGTCGGTATAGGTATCAACAAAATATTATATAATTGTATATATCGTAAGTCTGATTCGTACTTTCAGTGAATTCTATATATGTAAATATGAAGGGACATATGCATGTATTTCAGAGGTAGAAGTAGATGTACAAGAATAGTATACAATACCGACAAGATGAAATTAAGACACATGTGCAACATCTTGGTGTTGCACATGTGTCTTAGAATTAGATAAAGACTCACCATGAAGATGCTGGGGCTGGACAAGTGACCACCAGTAACCAGAAAGACTGGACACAAGGATAGTGTTTCTCTTCCTAGTATGTCAGTTATCGCGTCTCTTAATGTCATCGTAGAGTAACTATCAGCTGTTGGAGAGAAAAATGAAGCGAAAATCTAGAACGAAAATGTTCTTATGTGTTAATGAATAAGAAAGTAACTTAAGTTAATTCATTCTAGACATTTACTGCTAAAAAACCTACCTCTTAACAATATTTTCATTGCCTATTTGTATTAATGAGTTTTTTCTTAGATGCCATAAAATTTTCTTTATAACTGTGTTTTTCACCTACATTAAAATATTATATATGCAGAACATCCATTGTGTTCTGGGGAAACATTCGTGAGTCTCACTTCCCTTAATTCATTTATTTTAAAATTTGTTTTTCCTATAAGTACCTACAAAAATATTTCTTACTTTTTGAAAGAAACAAATTTAAATTGTTACATTCTGAATAATTTATAACCTTTTCCTTAAACTACTTCAGATAAACTCTAATGTTTTTTCGGTCTCTTTATATATATATATATATATATATATATATATATATATATATATATATATATATATATAATATTATATTTATCACTGTTCTTCCAGAGGCGCCGATACTGCTGTTAAAAACTGCAACATATCTCCACCCCCTCCTTCATAGTTCAGGCATTGTACCTCCCACCTCCACCCTTCCTTCAGAGTGCAGGAACTGTATTTCCCACTTCCGGGACTCAAGTCTGGTTATCTGGTTTCCCTGAATCACTTCATAAATGTTACCTTTCTCACACTCAAACAGCACCTTAAGTTATAAAAATCATTTGTCTCCACTCACTCCTTTTTAACAGACTCACACACACATTTGCTGGATGTCTAAGCCCCTCACATACAAAACCTTCCTTACTCCATCCCTCCAACCTTTCCTGGGATGACACATGACCCGACTTCTTTCCATTACATATTTATAAGCCCTCCAAGTCATTCAATTTTCTTCCATCTTTAAATGTCCGAACCACCTCAACAACCCTCTGGATAATAGTTTTACAAACCTGCAACTCCTTCTAATCTCCAAGCTACGAATTCTCTGCACAATATTCACACCACACATTGCCCTCAGACACGACATCTACACTGCCTTCAGTCTCCTTGCTGTAGCATTAACAACCCATAATTCTCACCCATATAAGAGCATTAGTACCCCTATACTCTCATATATTTTCCTTTATGCTTTTATGGATAATGTTCTTTGTTTCGACAAATTCCTCAATACACCACTTTTCTTCTCATCAGTTTTATTGTTCACCTCGTCTTTCATAGACCCATCTTCTGACAGTTGCACTCCCAAATATCAGAAAACATTGAATTCCTCTATACTCCCTCCCGCTAATCTTTCTTTATCTATTATATTTTGATAACCATCATCATCTTGCTCTTTCCTTTGTTCACTTTTAATTTCCTTTTTTTTACACACCCTCCCAAATTCGTCCACTAACATTGCAACTTCTCTTCAGAATGTCCCAAAAGCATTTTGTAATCATCAAAAAGCAACTTTGACAACTACCATATTGTTTTAGATTCTTTATCTTTCAATCCAACACCTCTTGCCAACACCCGAGCATTCACTTCTCTTTCAACCCCATCTATAAATATATTGAACATCCATGGTGACATCACGGCTCCCTGTCTAAGGCCTACGGTTACTTTGAAAAAATTTCCCTAGGTTTATAATATTTTTAAGAGATGGGAATTTTTTTCAGTATTTGCGGATTTGTGGAGCTGTTAATGAAGCGAATGCTAAGGAAGTGTGGAGTGATGTGGCAGGGAAGTGGGGAGTGATGTGGCTGGGAAGTGGGGAGTGATGTGGCTGGGAAGTGTGGAGTGATGTGGCAGGGAAGTGTGGAGGATGTGGCAGGAAGTGTGGAGGATGTGGCAGGAAGTGGGAGGATGTGGCAGGGAAGTGTGGAGGATGTGGCTGGGAAGTGTGGAGGATGTGGCAGGAAGTGTGGAGGATGTGCAGGGAAGTGGGGAGGATGTGGAAGGGAAGTGTGGAGTGATGTAGCAGGAAGTGTGGAGTGATGTGGCTGGAAGTGGGGAGTGATTGGCTGGGAAGTGGGAGTGATGTGGCAGGGAAGTGGGGAGTGATGTGGCTGGGAAGTGGGGAGTGATGTGGCAGGGAAGTGGGGAGTGATGTGGCAGGGAAGTGGGGAGTGATGTGGCAGGGAAGTGGGGAGTGATGTGGCAGGGAAGTGTGGAGTGATGTGGCAGGGAAGTGTGGAGTGATGTGGCAGGGAAGTGGGGAGTGATGTGGCAGGGAAGTGGGGAGTGATGTGGCAGGGAAGTGGGGAGTGATGTGGCAGGGAAGTGGGGAGTGATGTGGCAGGAAGTGTGGAGTGATGTGGCAGGGAGTAGTGGAGTGATGTGGCAGGAAGTGGGGAGTGATGTGGAGGAAGTGGGAGTGATGTGGCTGGGAAGTGGGAGTGATGTGCAGGAAGTGGGAGGATGTGGCAGGGAAGTGGGGAGTGATGTGGCATTAAATGATGATAAGCAGGACACTAGTGATGTGATAGTTGCTTATGACACAGTTGTGTAGGTATAATCTTGAGAGTAATAATAGAACGTAGTGGATGGGATAGATCACGTGTGTAAATGAAGTTAAATATTAAGACAGAAAAGAGCCAGTTAATGTGACAATAAAAGGTTTAGGCAATGTAAAACATGATATAAGCTTAAAGGGAGATGGGGGAGTGAAGATATTGAAATTTTTGGCAACAGACCTTTCGGTAGATGAGTTAATTAAATACGAGGTTGATTAAATACAGTGTTTATGACTGGGGGGGGGGGGGGTTAAAATGGAAAGTACCAAAGAACAGTTGTAGCAGCTTTATCTCTTACTTGAAAATAAAAGCTTTAAATATATCATATTGGAAGAGATTAGAGGAAGTGGAGACACTATTTTTGAGAGCAATATGTGATGTGAATGTTATTGAGAGAAATACAAGAACATTATTTAGAGGATGTAGAGGGGTTAAAAATTATTTTTTAATAAATATAAGCAATATAAAGACCCAGTTCTCATAACGTATCTACTTACAATGAAGTTGATGTGGAAGGCGAGCTACGCTTAGAGCCACACACACAAACACCACTGAAAGTGCAGCCATCATGGTTCCTTCCACTTTTTTCAGTAATCTAAAAGCAGTAATGAAGCTATGAATACAAAGTGTAATTTAATAATGCTTATATGTAGTTATACATACATGCAAATGTGTATGTATATACAGTACAATCGCAGACAGGCTATCTTAAGAAGACAAGCTACGGAGGATGGAAATCTTCAGCTCAAGATCTTACTTGTCTCCGTGCGTCATCAGGAACTATGGAAAGTTGCATAGTTGAGGACAGATTAGGAAGCTTAACTTGAATTTCTGGAATGGCATGGAAAGAATCAGGGTCGTCTACAGAGGCAGAGGACTGAGTCATTACTGGGACTTTATGTGGGATATCGAATATTTTAATCTGATTTAGGCGGTAAAATTTACTTTTCGTGGATTTATCAAGGAAAGCTACCACATAATTTACATCAGAAACTTTACTTATGATTTGCATTGGTCCCATAAATCTAGCTTTTAAGGTGTGGCCAGGTACAGGTTCCTGCACCAGCACCTTGTCTCCTGGATTGAAAGAGCGAAGCTTTGCGTTTCTGCCATACCTCAGTTTCATAGTGTTTTGAGCAGATTTTATGTTTAGCCTTAGCCAACTGACGGGCCACCTGCAACCTTGAAGAAGGGTTGTAGAGTCGTGTGGGTTTTTTAAGTGAGAGGATATTCTGCTACTGTCCACAGGTATCTTGATCCTACGTTAGCCCTACTGTCCGATGTCTCACTCTAAGTTTAGAGTTTGACTTTATGTCTCGAGAAAAGTTGAACTCTATCTAATGAGTTGGTTGGGTGAGTGGAAAGGCGGTTCCATTATTGTATCGTGCCTTGGCGGTACTTTACCCATGGAGGTGGAAGCCTAGTCCTGGCCATTAGAGCCCTTTTGGGATGGGAGTGTGACATGCAAAGAGTACGTTACATTTATTCGGCGTATGTACACACTCCTACATAGGCTGCCTCCCAACCAGTGAACCGGGTGCTAAGGGTTTAATGATCTTATGGGGCCCCATCGTTAAATCAGTACCTCGGTTCATTAACCAATCATAATGTGGGTCTGACAATGGCTGAGGTGATGTGGTATCAATCACGCTCAGCTCTTGCCAGACTCATGCAGCTGCTGGTTGAGCAAGGCTCTCTCTCTGTCTCTGGCTTTTCTTGCCTTGATTACCATGTTGTAAACTGATTTTTCAAACTCTTGTATATTGTGTACATAGGTGTACATATCTCTACTTATACTTGGTGAAGGAAAATACAATAAAGACTACATTACGACCAGATTAACAGGCCATTATTACCTGGGTGCATAATAGGAGGCATTATCCAGTTATCAAACAGATGTTAACAATTCCAAGTTTTATTAAAACGATTAATGCATTAACAAATTTGCCTTCACATAAACTACACTTAATAAGCACTATCCTGGCCATACCATAAGTCAGCCATTAAATGTTGAAACCATTCAGACGAGATACTTAAATTAATATAATGTGATTTAAAAGGGAATAAAACTATCTTACACGAGGGATGATCAAATTTGTAGCTACACATATGAGTTTCACTCGTCGACTTATGAGGCAGAATGCTTCAAGCTTCGCCTCAGAGGGTTTTGGAAGTTATCGGGTCTATTGCAGGATCCTGGAAATGTGTCTTACATCTTTGGTAATGAGGTACATAGAATCTTGGCATAATTTCCAATCACCAGCGTTGAAGGATACCTAATTAATGATATGCTTCTGAAGATTTTAGGAATCAAGTCAAAAGTTGATACAGTTAAGCAACGAAAATTGATGCAATGGAGCATGACAAGAAAATTAGTAATGATGTTTAGTAATGATGTTTAGTACTGACGTTTAGTACTGATGTTTTGTACTGAAGTTTAGTAATGATATTTAGTACTGACGTTTAGTAATGATGTTTAGTACTGACGTTTAGTAATGATGTTTAGTAATGATGTTTAGTACTGACGTTTAGTAATAATGTTTAGTACTGACGTTTAGTAATGATGTTTAGTAATGATGTTTAGTAATGATGTTTAGTAATGATGTTTAGTAATGATGTTTAGTACTGACGTTTAGTAATGATGTTTAGTACTGACGTTTAGTAATGATGTTTAGTAATGATGTTTAGTACTGACGTTTAGTAATGATGTTTAGTAATGATGTTTAGTAATGATGTTTAGTACTGACGTTTAGTAATGATGTTTAGTAATGATGTTTAGTACTGACGTTTAGTAATGATGTTTAGTACTGACGTTTAGTAATGATGTTTAGTAATGATGTTTAGTACTGACGTTTAGTAATGATGTTTAGTACTGACGTTTAGTAATGATGTTTAGTAATGATGTTTAGTACTGACGTTTAGTAATGATGTTTAGTAATGATGTTTAGTAATGATGTTTAGTAATGACGTTTAGTAATGATGTTTAGTACTGACGTTTAGTAATGATGTTTAGTAATGATGTTTAGTAATGATGTTTAGTAATGACGTTTAGTAATGATGTTTAGTACTGACGTTTAGTACTGACGTTTAGTAATGATGTTTAGTACTGACGTTTAGTACTGACGTTTAGTAATGATGTTTAGTAATGATGTTTAGTACTGACGTTTAGTAATGACGTTTAGTAATGATGTTTAGTAATGATGTTTAGTACTGACGTTTAGTAATGATGTTTAGTAATGATGTTTAGTACTGACGTTTAGTAATGATGTTTAGTACTGATGTTTAGTACTGACGTTTAGTAATGATGTTTTGTACTGACGTTTAGTAATGATATTTAGTACTGACGTTTAGTAATGATGTTTAGTACTGACGTTTAGTAATGATGTTTAGTAATGATGTTTAGTACTGACGTTTAGTAATGATTTTTAGTAATGATGTTTAGTACTGACGTTTAGTAATGATGTTTAGTACTGATGTTTAGTATACGTTTAGTAACTGACGTTTAGTAATGACGTTTTGTAATGATGTTTAGTACTGACGTAAAGTACTGACGTTTAGTAATGATGTTTAGTAATGATGTTTAGTAATGATGTTTAGTACTGACGTTTAGTACTGACGTTTAGTAATGATGTTTAGTACTGACGTCTAGTAATGATGTTTAGTAATGATGTTTAGTAATGATGTTTAGTACTGACGTTTAGTACTGACGTTTAGTAATGATGTTTAGTACTGACGTTTAGTACTGACGTTTAGTAATGATGTTTAGTAATGATGTTTAGTAATGACGTTTAGTAATGATGTTTAGTAATGATGTTTAGTAATAATGTTTAGTACTGACGTTTAGTAATGATGTTTAGTAATGATGTTTAGTAATGATGTTTAGTAATGATGTTTAGTAATGACGTTTAGTAATGATGTTAGTAATGATGTTTAGTACTGACGTTTAGTAATGACGTTTATTAATGATGTTTAGTAATGATGTTTAGCAATAATGTTTAGTACTGACGTTTAGTAATGATGTTTAGTAATGATGTTTAGTAATGATGTTTAGTACAGATGTTTAGTAATGATGTTTAGTAATGAAGTTTCAAACAATCGATTATGTAGCACACCGGTCATTCCAGATATTAAGGCAGGTCATTTCAGACATCAAGGCAGGTCATTCCAGATATCAAGGCAGGTCATTCCAGATATCAAGGCAGGTCATTCCAGGTATCAAGGCAGGTCATCCCATTAAGATAAAATTTTGGAAGTTATCACCATATATTTCTGTAGTTATATTGCAATGGTACATAATGAGACTCTTGAATAGATATTAGTGAATCTTATTGTTATTCTTGCAAGTCAACTGGTTATGTGACTAACTGAGCATCTGGAGCCATGTCCATCGACCTAACACGAGGACTGATCGGCAACATCACAAGTAGAGACCTCTACGCATCAATTATCAACCTCTACGCATCAATTATCAACCTCTACGCATCAATTATCAACCTCTATGTTATGCAGGGTTCTGCATGACATGAATATACGTAAATATATATATAGTGGAAAAGTGTGCCATAAATTTCATAAACGAGGAGAACTTAATAAATAATGTATAACCTTTGGATAAATGTCAACTATAATTTTATAAATATGCTATGCACTTTGTGGGGACTGTTAGTTACTCGCAGAGGTGGAAGGAAAAAGCTACCTTGCCTGAGCTGTTTCCAGTGTGTGCGGTAACTAGGAAAATGGCAAAAGATAAAACGGCAGAGTCGCTCCTTGACCAGTCTGGTACTGGAGAAGATTTGGGTCTTGAAGCTGGTATAGGGGGGAAAGCGACTCCGACTCGAGAACAGCTGATCGAGGCCCAGGGGTGTGACGACACCCTGAACGCTATTCGGTCATCTGCTGTTACCGAGGACGAGGCCTCTAAACTAATTAAATGTTTCTTTTTTGCAGAAGGTATTTTGATGAGAAAGACCTTATCGGATGAAAGGTCACATGATGGTGCAAGGGAGGCACTCTACCAAGTGGTGGTGCCGGAGCCGTTTAGGTATCAAGTTTTGTGTTTGACCCATGATGTCCCCATGGGAGGACATTTAGGTGTTATAAAGACCATGGGTAAGATTTCCAAGCATTTTTACTGGCCCCAGGTATGGGAATCAGTGGGTATGTAGAATCATGCCCGGTTTGCCAAAGAATAGGAAAACCTAATCAGGGAATTAAACCTGCCCCTCTTAACCCTATCACAGCAGATGGAGAACCTTTCAGCAGGCTGGTGGTGGACTGTGTGGGACCATTGCCCAAGACCAAGATGGGCAACCAGTACTTACTCACTATTATTTGTTCCTCTACCAGGTTTCCTGAGGCCATTCCACTACGTAAAATTACTGCACGCGTAGTTTTGAGAGCATTGGTGAAGTTTTTTACCCAAGTAGGGATCCCTAAGGAAATTCAAACAGATCAGGGGTCAAACTTTACGTCTAAACATTTTCGTACAGTTTTGGAGGAGTTTAGTATTAAAGTGACCACCTCCACTGCATATCACCCAGAGATTCAAGGGGTTGTGGAGCGGTTTCATCAATCTCTCAAGACTATGCTTCGTGCTTATTGCACCCAGTACCAGAAGGACTGGGATGAGGGTATCCCCCTCCTTTTATTTGCCGTGAGGAACAGCACTCAGGAATCGTTACGCTATAGTCCCTTCGAACTAATCTATAGTCACCAAGTAAGGGGACCACTGACGATTTTGAAGGAGCACTGGCTTGGCGAGGGTTGTGAGGCTGCCCCCTCGGAGGATTTTCTCACTTTCAGAGACCGTTTGGCTCACATGAAGTGTCTGGCGTCTGAGAACCTGCACAACAGCCAAACCAAGATGAAGAGACTGTTTGACCGCAAAGCCGTGCGCCGTACCTTTGAAGTGGGAGAGGAGGTACTAGCATTGGAACTGGTGCCTGGTAATGCCTTAAAAGCGAAGTACAGTGGGCCGTACAAGGTGGTGGGAAAAGTCACTGATCAGAATTACAGAATCCACACACCTGGGCGGCGGAAGTCTGAACGTGAGGTGCATATAAACAGGCTAAAAAAGTATCATCAAAGAGGTGTGGCGAGTGTTAATATAGTAGGTGATCCAGGGTTGGACACTGATATGCAGGGAACCGCAGATGTACATCTTAGTAACAGGGCGTTGTTAAAGGACCCTACACAATGTATGTTGGACTTAGTAAGGAGAGGATTGCCGAGATGGTTGAGCTTCTCTCTCATTTTGAGGATTTGTTTGGCGATGTTCCTCGAGTAAGCAACTTAAAACCCCATGATATAGATGTACGGGAAGCTGAGCCAATTCGGCAGGTCCCTTACCGAATGAACCCACAAAAGAGGGCAAGTATGGAGAAGGAGGTGAAATTTCTGCTTGACAATAATTTAATAATACCGAGGGAGAGTGAGTGGGCACCCCCCTGCTTAATGGTTCCCAAACCAGATGGCACCATGAGGATGTGCACTGACTACCGCAAGGTTAATTTAATAACTAAGGCTGATTGTTTTCCTCTTCCTAGGATGGATGATGTCATTGATGCGGTGGGAGGAGCTAAATATGTCAGTAAGCTAGATCTGTTGAAGGGATATTACCAGATACCTTTACCCCCACGTGCCAGTAACATCTCTGCTTTTGTAACGCCAGATGGGCACTTTCAGTACAAGGTTCTCCCATTTGGGCTTCGTAACGCACCCTCCTGTTTTCAACGCAGGATGCAGGGGGTTATACGTGGCCTAGATGGGGTGCGGTGTTATATTGATGACCTTGTTATTTTTAGTGACTGTTGGACAGAGCATGTGAGGCAGCTTAGAGAGCTTTTCTCTAGACTGGCTGATGCTCAGCTCACAGTTAATTTGGCGAAAAGTGTTTTTGGGCAAGCCCAGGTAACTTTTCTAGGACATGTTATTGGCCAGGGGAAAGTGGCCCCAGTGAATGCCAAGGTGGAGGCTATAGACAATTATCCTGTACCAAAGAACCGAAAGGAGGTTATGCGTTTTGTTGGCATGGTAACATTTTACCGGAAGTTCTGTCCGAATCTTTCAAAGGTAATCTCCCCACTCACAGACCTTACTAGCTCTAAGTGAACATTTGTGTGGGACATGAAGTGTCAGATGATTATTATTGTTATTATAATCAAATATAAGCGCTAAACCACAGGGGTCATACAGCGCTGCAGGTTATTGCAGGATGCAGGGAGAATGGGTTGTAAGAGGGAGATGGATGATTAGTAGGGTATGGAGTGCAGCAGGACAGTGGATAGTGCAGGGATAGAGGGTAGCAAGAGATCGAGATAGAAGGGACTGAGGGAGGTGCTAGAGGTATAATCTTCAGAGTTTATGTAGTAAGTCAGTTTCTGTCAAAAAGTCAACGAGAGAGTCAGGATTAAAGGAGGGTCCATCTGCAAGAAGGGAAGGTAAAGAAAGGGCCGCAGAGCGAAGACGCCGTTGGAGGTAAATTCTGCGTGCTCGTTGATAAAGTGGACAGTCCAACAGAATATGTCGAACAGACACTGGAACCTGACAATGCTCACAGAGAGGGGCAGGGAGCCTCTCCATGAGATACCCGTGAGTAAGACGAGTGTGGCCGATGCGAAGATGGGAGAGTGTAGTCTCCCAACCTCGACATTGGTGACAAGAAGAAGGCCAGAAACCTATAATCGGTTTAATAGAATGAAGTTTGTTATTTAGCAGGTCAGACCAGCGTTGTTGTCAATGGGTGCGAAGGTGGGTAGCAATGACCGCAAAATAGTCCATAAAAGGAACACCTCTATAGGAAACTGGAAGGTCATGTACTGCTGACCGTGCAGCAGTGTCTGCCTGTTCATTGCCCTGTACGTCAACATGACCAGGGACCAAACAAAAAACAATATCTTTGTGCTTGCTAAAGATACGGCGTAACCAAAGTTGGATACGAAGAACTAGGGGGTGAGGTGTATCAATTTTATGGATAGCCTGTAAAGCACTAAGGGAGTCTGAAACGACCACAAATGGTGAC
>WNWK01009078.1:0-79555 GCA_009830355.1 Cherax destructor | reverse complement strand
CTGTCACAAAACTCATCCCTTGTTGAAAGCCTCTATGCAAAGGCGAATGTTCCTTCCTTAGCTGATCGTCGTAATGCTCATTGCCTTCGTTACTTTGTCTGCTCTCACGACCTTCATGTTCCTTCTATGTATAGGTTGGTCTCATAAGAACATAAGAAAGGAGGAACACTGCAACAGGCCTACTGGCCCATACTTGGCAGGTCCATGTCAAAAGCAATCCACCAATAAAAATATTTGTCCATCCCATCCCCATCCAAGCAACAAGCCCCGACAACACCCCCTCCCTTCCCCGACCATTGTGCAAGTCCCGTTTAAATCCAACCCCTCTCACTCACAAGACCACAGAAATAAGGAACACTGCAGCAAGCCAACTGGTCCACACTAGGTAAGTCTCCCTAAAACCCAAAACCAATCTGTTCCTGGGGACAGAAAATGAATGAGTCAACTATAAACTAAACAATGTAGATTTCTCAAACTGAATGCGACAAAGATTTAGGATATCTAGCTAACAGTAATTTAGAGCCAGGACAACAGTGCATAAGTGCATGCAATAAACGTAATAGATTTCATGGCCTTATATTAAGAAGCACAAATAATGAAACAGAATTCCTCAAGTTATATTTGAAGTCTATGTGCCACTGGAGAAGCCTCATTTAGATTATTCTGCTCATTCCTCGTCACAATTTTACATAAATACGCTGAAAAACACACTGATGTATGACAAAGCTTATCAGAAATATGTTTTACGAAAGTAGTTGTGAAGGCAGTGAATCTGCTTTCTCTGGAAGGACGTAGAATTATGAAGGACACCGACTGAAGCGTAATGATTGGAAATTGGAATAAAATTTGGGGGTGTAAATAATGTGCCGAGAATATCAAACCAAGAGAGAATTCGCGGCAATGGGTTCAAGTTGGAGAAATTAGATTTAGAAGGGATATAGGAAAGTTCTGATTTAGCAACAATTGTAGATGTGGGGAACACACTTCCATGTAGAGTTACTGATGTCAAAATCTTAGACAGCGACCTTGAAGTCTAGGTTCAAGAAATGCATGAGTGAGTGTTGGTCAGTATGAAACGGACCTGCCTAGCATGGGCCAGTAGGCCTACTTCAGTATTCCTCAATTGTTTTATCTCTTCCTACATCCCCAGAAGTTTATTATCATACCACCTCAGAGACAGACAGTCCATAAACTCAAAAATCTCGGACATTAGTAGAAGCCCATTATTTGTTCAGCGCCCCTGCTTAGTCCCACTGTTTTCTCTTCATCTTCACTCCGGTCTTTTCTCCAGTTGCCTTCCTTGTATGTTGATTTAGTGTCTGCCTTTTTCCTTCTTGGGAGGTTCCAATTGTTCGTTTCTCTTCTCCTCTACTGCCGTGGGACAAAGCTCTCCAATCTATGGCTGCTTCTCGCTCTCTTTTTCTTGATCACTTGGTTGGATGCTCATGCTGTCGCTGTTTATACAGATGGTTCTAAATCTTCTGACAGTGTTGGGTTTATGGTGGTGTTCCTGGACGATGTTGCCTGGGGTCATTTATTAGACTCAGCTAGCATTTTTACCACCGAGTTGTATGCCATCCTCATAGCACTTCTCCATATTACATATATGTCTCCTTCGGAATTTGTGATTCCCTCAGCGCTTTCCAGGCCATTAAACAATTTGATTCCCCTCATCTATTAGTCTTTCATATTCAACTTTGGTTGTGCCGTGTGGCTAGCAAAAACAAAAGTCGTTTTCTGTTGGGTCCGTGGACACGATGTGCAGGGCAATGAACAGGCGGACGCTGATGTGCGGTCAGCAGTGCGTGATCTTCTAGTTTCCTATCGAGGTATTCTGTTCAGGGATTAAATGAGTGTTAGTTGACTGGTGTCGACTATGTATGAATGTCACTGATGTCAGCCAGGCTCGTATATCTTGAACAAGTATGTGTAGAAGATATTAATATTATTATTATTATTATTATTATTATTGATCAACATGTAATCAACCTTATTATAAATGGTGGAAGCGGTGGTCGCAGCGGTTGTGTTGTCCGAGAGAGAAAAGAGGGGATAGAATGGAGTTGTCTTCTTCACTCCATACAAGAAGCATCCGTCTCTCAACGAGTTATCCTGATGTCGTGTCTGCAAGTCTCAGGATCCAGACACAGGTACAAGCAGGATCTAGGCCAAAATGTGTCGAATTTCTCTGAGAAATATACTATGTGGGACTCTACGCACAGCACCTCACTCTGTTCTCAAGTCATGTGTTCAGCATCATCAGCATGTTGCTGTTGTTATTTTCAGCTCAGCACAGCTATTTCAGCAAGTCAGAGGTGAGTTTGTGGTGATTTCAACGTCCAGTGTGGGAGTTTCTTCCCATGTTGTGGGTGGGAAAGGAGGAAGCGTCTGGGTTCCTCACCTGACTCACCCACTCCCACCGCCACTACACCACTCGCCCCTGCCCACTCCCTCTCTGCTGTGTTTTCTGTGAATTCTTGGCCAGAGCTGTGTATCCGAGTTCCCGAGGTCACTCGAAGCCACATGGATCACGAAGCCATGTGGATCTATATTGCGCCCCCAGAATTGGGCCTCATTATATATACGTATACCTGTATGATATATTTTATGTATATTTTCCATTTTCTATAATTTTATATTGCTGATATTCTCGATAATAGCTAAATCGTTAATATCTTGCTTTATATTATTATTGGACTTTTATTTGACTTTTATTTTACATTATTTGACTTAGCTATATTTATTAGGTAGGATGTAACATTTTATATTGTGCTCAAGTGTGTCGTAGCTGCCTTGGAGTTAGCAAACTACCGTTTATGAGAGACTACGCTTGTGATACTGCCGGTGTCTAGTTGCTGGGAGGAGTCAGTCGCTGACCACACCTGAGCTGGGTGGTTGCTTCTCCTCCCTCTCTCTCTCTGGCCTGCTGACCATCGTCGAGTCTACACCTCACTCCTAATTCTACTTGTTTTCTCGCCATTTAGACTGTTGGGTAGAGTATGTATTCGGTGGTGAGACGAAACATACTTCTCAGGACTCTGTGTAACTCTGTTCACAGAGGATAGACTAGACAGTGATTTTCGACGTTTTTCTGGGTTGTGTCACATTGACACTCTGATACAACTCAGGTCTCTAGCTATAGCTCTGGACCTACTTTGATAAGGCATCTGTGCACCATCACAGTCTGGGATTGTTTATGCTGAACCTAGCTTCAGTAGTAAAGGAGTTTTGTGACTGTTTTGGAGGATCTATTGATGGTCCCCAGTTAGGGTCGATTTTCTATCTCCTGGTTCCTGACGCTGTGTTGCTGTTGCTTGTTATATTGCTTTTCTGCGAATTGGTCATTTTACTGGTCAATCAAGCTGTTCTGATTGTCAGTTTGTTAGAGAAGCTAGCTTATCAGAAGTTCAGTCGGACACTGGTTGAGTCGAGTCATAGAGTTACCGGGAGCACACTCATACACACTTATATGCATTTTTTTTTTATTTTTTATTAACACATCGGCCGATTCCCACCAAGGCAGGGTGGCCCGAAAAAGAAAAACTTTCATCATCATTCACTCTATCACTGTCTTGCCAGAGGGGTGCTTTACACTACAGTTATAAAACTGCAACATTAACAACCCTCTTTCAGAGTGCAGACACTGTACTTCCCATCTCCAGGACTCAAGTCCGGCCTGCCGGTTTCCCTGAATCCCTTCATAAATGTTACTTTGCTCACACTCCAACAGCACGTCAAGTATTAAAAACCATTTGTCTCCATTCACTCCTATCAAATACGCTCACACATGCTTGCTGGAAGTCCAAGCCCCTTGCACACAAAACTTCCTTTACCACCTCCCTCCAACCTTTCCTAGGCCGACCCCTACCCCGCCTTCCCTCCACTACAGATTTATACACTCTCGAAGTTATTCTGTCTCGTTCCATTCTCTCTACATGTCCGAACCACCTCAACAACCCCTCCTCAGCTCTCTGGATAATAGTTTTGGTAATCCCGCACCTCCTCCTAATTTCCAAACTCCGAATTCTCTGCATTATATTCACACCACACATTGACCTCAGACATGACATCTCCACTGCCTCCAGCCTTCTCCTCGTTGCAACATTCATCACCCATGCTTCACACCCATATAAGAGTGTTGGTATAACTATACTCTCATACATTCCCTTCTTTACTTCCATGGACAAAGTTCTTTGTCTCCACAGACTCTGAAGTGCTCCACTCACCCTTTTTCCCTCATCAATTCTATGATTCACCTCATCCTTCATAGACCCATCTGCTGACATGTCCACTCCCAAATATCTGAATACATTCACTTCCTCCATACTCTCTCCCTCCAATCTGATATCCAATCTTTCGTCACCTAATCATTTTGTTATCCTCATCACCTTACTCTTTCCTATATTCACTTTCAATTTTCTTCTTTTACACACCCTACCAAATTCATCCACCAACCTCTGCAACTTTCTTCAGAATCTCCCAAAGCGCAGTGTCATCAGCAAAAAGCAACTGTGACAACTCCCCCTTTGTATTTAATTCTTTATCTTTTAACCCCACACCTCTTGCCAAGACCCTCGCATTCACTTCTCTTACAACCCCATCTATAAATATATTGAACAATAACGGTGACATCACACATCCTTGTCTAAGGCCCACCACTTTTACTGGGAAATAGTCCCCTTCCCTCCTACACACTCTAACTTGAGCCTCACTATCCTCATAAAATCTCTTCACTGCTTTCAGTAACCTACCTCCTATTCCATACACCTGCAACATCTGCCACATTGCCCCCCTATCCACCCTATCATACGCCTTTTCCAAATCCATAAATGCCACAAAACCTCTTTACCCTTATCCAAATACTGTTCACCTAAATGTTTCACTGTAAACACTTGGTCTACACACCCCTACCTTTCCTAAAGCCCTTGTTCATCTGCTATCCTGCTTTCTGTCTTACTCTTAATTCTTTCAATAATAACTCTACCATACACTTTACCAGGTACACTCAACAGACTTATTCCCTATAATTTTTGCACTCTCTTTTGTCCCCTTTGCCTTTATACAAAGGAACAATACACGCTCTCTGCCAATCCCTAGGTACCTTACCCTCTTCCATACATTTATTAAATAATAGCACTAACCACTCCAAAACTATATCCCCACCTGCTTTTAACATTTCTATCTTTATCCCATCAATCCCAGCTGCCTTACCCTCTTTCATTCTACCCACTGCCTCACGAACTTCCCCCACACTCACAACTGGCTCTTCCACACTCCTACAAGATGTTATTCCTCCTTGCCCTATACACGAAATCACAGCTTCCCTGTCTTCATCAACATTTAACAACTCCTCAAAATATTCCCTCCATTTTCCCGATACCTCTAACTCTCCATTTAATAACTCTCCTCTCCTATTTTTAACTGTCAAATCCATTTGTTCCCTAGGCTTCTTCAACTTATTAATCTCACTCCAAAACTTTTTCTTATTTTCAACAAAATTTGTTGATAACATCTCACCCACTCTCTCATTTGCTCTCTTTTTACATTGCTTCACCACTCTCTTAACCTCTCTTTTTCTCTCCATATACTCTTCCCTCCTTGCATCACTTCTACTTTGTAAAAACCTCTCATATGCTAACTTTTTCTCCCTTACTACTCTCTTTACATCATCATTCCACCAATCGCTCTTCTTCCCTCCCGCACCCACTCGCCTGTAACCACAAACTTCTGCTGAACACTCTAACACTACATTTTTAAATCTACCCCTTACATCTTCGACCCCATTGCCTACACTCTCACTAGCCCATCTATCCAATTCCCAGCAAAGTAGAATAATCACTTAACGTAAAAACCTGACTAATCAATTGAATTTAAAACCTGTTATTAATAATACATACTTAGCTAATTATTCCCACAACACTTACATTATAATGACCACGTAAATTAACTGCAATGCAATTAATTGTTTTAAATTGTTATCTCACTCAATTAGTTGCATTGCTACAATAAATTGCAACAATTAATTGATATGTTCAACTTATATTCAAACTTTATAACTTAGATATGCAACTTTACTTATTTTATAAATTATCAACCATAACTTTTTATTATTTTATTATTATTATTGCTTTAATTTGTTTAATCTGATTTAATTAATTTTATAATGAAGACAAAAGTACAAAACTATGTTTAAAAAATGTCATGTCTAAACTATGTTCAAATTTCATAGCTTAAATACTCACCTATACTCATTGTAAACTATCTACAAAAATTCTTACAATTTAGTTTTAAGTTAATTTTAAGTCTGCCCAAAATGCCCTGCATATTAGGGGCTTTTGGCATGTACACCTCATGTAATCTCAATAACCAAATGTAATTCTTTGTATCATGTCCAAATAAACTATTATTATTATTATTATTATTATTATTATTATTATTATTATTTTTATTATTATTATTATTATTATTATTATTATTATATCTTACCCTAACTGCCTCCTCTTTTAGTTTATAAACCTTCACCTCTCTCTTACTTACTGCTTCTATTTTCCTTGTATCCCATCTACCTTTTACTCCCACTGTAGCTATAACTAAAAAGTGATCTGATATATCTGTGGCCCCTCTATAAACATGTACATCCTGAAGTCTACTCAACAGTCTTTTATCTACCAATACGTAGTCCAACAAACTACTGTCATTACGCACTACATCATATCTTGTATACTTATTTATCCTCTTTTTCTTAAAATATGTATTACCTATAACTAAACCCCTTTCTATACAAAGTTCAATCAAAGGGTTCCCATTATCATTTACACCTGGAACCCCAAACTTACCTACTACACCCTCTCTGCATGTTTCTCCCACTTTAGCATTTAGGTCCCCTACCACAATTACTCTCTCACTTGGTTCAAAAGTTCCTATACATTCGCTTAACATCTCCCAAAATCTCTCTCTCCTCTACACTCCTCTCTTCTCCAGGTGCATACACGCTTATTATGACCCACTTTTCGCATGCGACCCTTATTTTAATCCACATAATCCTTGAATTTACACATTTATATTCCTCTTCTCCTTCCATAACTGATCCTTCAACATTATTGCTACCCTTCCTTAGCTCTAACTCTCTCAGATACTCCTGACTTAATCCCATTTATTTCTCCCCACTGAAACTCGCCTACCCCCTTCAGCTTTGTTTCGCTTAGGGCCAGGACATCCAACTTCTTTTCATTCATAACATCAGCAATCATCTCTTTCTTATCATCCGCACTACATCCACGCACATTCAAACAACCCAGTTTTATAAAGTTTTTCTTCTTCTCTTTTTTAGTAAATATGTACAGGAGAAGGGGTTACTAGCCCATTGCTCTCGGCATTTTAGTCGCCTCATACGACACGCATGGCTTACGGAGGAAAGATTCTTTTCCACTTCCCCATGGACAATAGAGAAAATAAAAAGAACAAGAGCTATTAAGAAAAAGAAGAAAAACCTAGATGTGTGTATGTATATATATGCATGTGCATGCCTGTGTAGTGTGATCTAAAGTGTAAGTAGAAGTAGCTAGATATAACTGTTATCCAGCGTGTTTATGAGACAGAAAAAGACACCAGCAATCCTACCATCATGTAAAACAGCTTCAGGTTTCTGTTTCACAGTCACCTGGCAGGACGGTAGTACCTCCCTGGGTGGTTGCTGTCTACCAACCTACTACTTATATGCATACTTGTATATATTATTGTAATTACTGCCATTGTACCTGATGGTACTTTTGAGTCATTTATATATATGTGCCCTCAGCACAGTCTTATTGTATATGAGAGCAGTGTAGGAGCTACCCTCCTAATTAACCTCCTAATTCATAACTTAATGAATATCCTTATCATATGTACATTTATTTACTTTGAAACCCTAGACACTAACTTGGTTAATAAACATATTAAATTTTATGCTTTGGTTAGTACCCTACTAGTTGTAATCCTCTTGAAGCTTATTGAATATGCTGGATAAATGGACCAGGATACTGACTTTGTTGCAAAAGCCCAGTAACAGGCTGGATGCTAGAAGGGCTATCCTTTCTAGTGTTCGCTGAAGATGTCTATTACTAATAGATATCGTGTCATTTTGTAACAATCTACAAGCTTCGTGGACCTACAAGCCATGTGGATCCACAATTCATGTGGATCTACAAGCCATGTGGGATACCAAGCCATGCTGTGGTCTGCTGCCAGCATCAACCCATGACATCACCATGCCGCTTGCATCATTCCACTGACGTCACGATGCTGCCCTGAGGTCACCTTGCGACATCACCCACAACATCTGTCTGACATCACCTCACGATGTCTCCTGATATCACCATGCTGCCTGACGTCATTCCAGGACATCACCTCACGATGTCACCCCATGACATCCCTCACGACGTCACTTCAGAACGTCACCTCGCGACATCTGCTGATGTCACCTTATGTCACCGACGATGCTGCCCGACTTCACGACATCACCCACGATGTCACCCCATGACATCACCTAACAACGTCACCCCATGACATCACCTCACGACATCATGCCTGACATCACCACATGATGTCACATCGAGTGTTATAGTTTCACAGTGAGCATTTCATTTCAGTATTATCGAGTAGTTTGAGAGAAGATATCTGTCATGTGGTAATAAATTCTTCTCAGTCAGTGTTTTCACGTGTTCATGAATGGCTTAGTGTCGATTTTTGCACAGAAAAGCGTAATTTTCTGTGCGAGCCATGTTGAACCACATGTGTGCAAGTTTTCCATGTGGTCTTGAGCACAGCTGTGTGTGTGGACCACAGCATGTTCTGAGCGCAGACCACTGTGTAGCACCTCATGTTACTTGTCACCCTGTGTGACCATTTGACAGCTGACAATAGTCGGTTCAGGCATCAGTTACGAGTGTCTGAGCCACTTGTACAGAAAGCGCTTATTGTTGGCCACTCGTAGATGCCCTGCTGAATCGTACCTGCTACAATTTCCCCGTCGAGACCCGTTCCACTTCACCTCCTGAGCATCAGAGTGCAGTTATATGTAGAGAACCAGTTTAAGGACGCTTAGACCAACCTCTGCTGTAACTCCAACTGTCAAGAGAATGACACTCGTCAAGCCGCAGTTAGCCCTGTCGGTAGGCGACTGTCTGCCTCAAGTCATAGCTTCAGTGAGCAGCCTGCACAAAGATGATGTCACTTTAACTGCTAGCCCACTCACTCCAGTACAGTGTATGCTGCTACGACTCCCAGACGTATTGCCTGAGTCGTCCTTGCCATGACTCACTTCCCACTCGCCGGCAGTGACAGCCCCAGCGACAGTACCAGTCAAGAGAAATGTTGTGAGTCGCTTGCCAGAAGAAGTCCTGCCCAGTTGCCAAGTACTGATGACGCCTCACTCGAGGGCAAAAGCAGGTTGTGCCCCAGGTTGAGTGAACCCTGCAGCGACTACTACGATGACTGCTTCACCGCTCCAAGGGAAACCGTACCCTGTTACGTCACAGCTCAGCCACAGCGATGTCTCCTGTGTTGCAGTATCTGTCCAGATCCAGGAAGGCATGCAGTGATGCCCATCGACGCTCACTGCCTTGGACCACGAAACACACCACCTTTTTTTTTCTTCGAGAGACCGAGTTTTTTTTTACTGCCAATCATGGTCGGGGACGACCGTGGTGGTGGTGGCCGAGCGAATGTAGACAGCCTATGCTGTCTGCCAGCCAAGCGAAATGTAGACTGTAAGCCTACATGCCTAGTTCCCATTGTTTCCCCCAGAGAGCAAGGCTGGTGGGCATGCCACTTCAGCCTGCCCACGCCTGCCTCTCTCTCACTCGTCGCCAACGTAACCTAGAGTCAACAAGGCCTACTCCTCTCTCCCTCGCCGGGCATGGCTCTCCTGGGCCATGGGCACAAACACACTGCCTGTGTACCCACAATATCGCAAATAAAGTAAGAAGCCTCCGAAGCCTTATCATTTGCTCCCCGCCTGCGATAACAGTCACATAATTATCATAGAAAACAAATGTGGTTATCTGTTAGTTTGAGTCAAGGTTGCCAACTCATGCTAACTAAAAGTAGCTAAAAGTCGTTGAACAAATTTACAAAGTATCTAAAAAAAGTAGATGATAAAACTTATAATAATGCATACCACTAACATTTCTACCAGAAGAAGATATAAAAAGATGCGAAATAAAAATTTCTGAACATTGGCACTCAAACTATTTGTTATTTATTCTATACTTGCACAAACCTGTTGCTTTAATTTTCATTAAAACGTCAAATGATGTGTAAGTGTATAACCTCAGCCTTTATCTTCACATAAACGCCATTAATTATTCCAGTCATCACTGATGCTTGTCAGTTCTAATTGCTAAGAGCTTCTTCAGATAAAAGCCATTATTTATTGAGGACGGTTTTATTGCAACACATAATACATCAGCATTGCATTCACTAACTTCAACTAAATATAAAAATGGTCTACAGTTTCTTTACATCAAAATAATACCTAACAACTTTGTTGCAGAAATATTATTACTCTTATCAATCAGTAGGCAAAATTTTTCTCTCACTTATATCAGCTTTAAGTTTTTCAATAAATTGTGTGGCTATCACATTGCAAACCACTGCACTGCACATTGCAAACCATTGCACTGCACTTAGATCTTCTTAATGTCAGACCCCTTGCTTCTCTTGCTATCACTATAACACACTTTACAGACATCAAATGGTACATTACTCTTAATGCAGTGTGTGACTCTGCTATGGACAGAGCAATACGACCTCTGACCTCCTGGTCGTTATTTATTATATATAACTGAATAACTCTGTCTCTCTAAAGCGAATGGTTGTTCTGCTCTCTTGTACTTTGTAGAGCTCCGATTATTTTTAATATCACTGAGCTTTGCAGTCCAGGAACAATTGCAGTACTTATATTAGTATTTAGTGTCATTACCATAAGTCTAGTCAGCTACTTAATATAATTTGTATCACTTAGGTTTTCTACACGAAAACGTTGGCTATATTTCTTATTCATTTTTTTTTTGTAAAGTTGTTAATGGTGAAGATTGTTCAACTGCCTCCCAGCATACATCAGGGGGATTACCAACAAGCCCCTGGCTGTTTTCAAGCAGGCACTGGACAGGCACCTCAAGTCGGTACCTGATCAGCCGGGCTGTGGTTCGTACGTTGGACTGCGTGCGGCCAGCAGTAACAGCCTGGTTGATCAGGCTCTGGTCCAACAAGAGGCCTGGTCACAGACCGGGCCGCGGGGGCGTTGACCCCTGGAATTCTCTCCAGGTAGACTCCAGGTAGAAGTACCTCCATCACAGAGGAGCTAGCTCACTCGTCGGACCCTCAGTGCAATAATAATAATAATAATAATAATATTTTTATTTGGACATGATACAAAGAATTACATTTGGTTATTGAGATTACATGAGGTGTACATGCCAAAAGCCCCTAGTATGCAGGGCATTTTGGGCAGACTTAAAATTAACTTAAAACTAAATTGTAAGAATTTTTGTAGATAGTATACAATGAGTAAAGGTGAGTATTTAAGCTATGAAATTTGAACATAGTTTAGACATGACATTTTTTACACAGTTTTGTACTTTTGTCTTCATTATAAAATTAATTAAATCAGATTAAACAAATTAAAGCAATAATAATAATAAAATAATAAAAAGTTATGGTTGTTAATTTATAAAATAAGTAAAGTTGCATATCTAAGTTATAAAGTTTGAATATAAGTTGAACATATCAATTAATTGTTGCAATTTATTGTAGCAATGCAACTAATTGAGTGAGATAACAATTTAAAACAATTAATTGCATTGCAGTTAGTTTACGTGGTCATTATAATGTAAGTGTTGTGGGAATAATTAGCTAAGTATGTATTATTAATAACAGGTTTTAAATTCATTCATTCGTTCATTCATACATTACATTGAATTGATTAATCAGGTTTTACGTTAAGTGATTATTCTACTTTGCTGGGAATGTTTGATATGGAGCACTTAGCTTTGGGTGAGAAGGTGGTTTTTTAGCATCGTTTTGAATTGGGGTACAGGTAGGGTTTCTTTGGCAATGATAGGTAATGAATTCCAAATTTTCGTGCCTTTTATGTGCATTGAGTTTTTACATAGTGTTAGGTGGACACGGGGAACATCGAGGAGTGATCTGTGTCTAGTGTTATGGTCATGTGTCCTGTTAAAATTAGTAAGGAGAAGTTTGAGTGGTGGGTTAATATCTGCATAGAGTGTTCTATGTATGTAATAGGCACAGTATAAAGTATGGATGTCTTGTATGGTGAGTAAGTTTAGGTTTTTGAGTATTGGTTGAGTATGTTGTCTGGAGTGAGAATTTGTTATCATTCTAACTGCTGCCTTTTGTTGTGTTATTAGTGGTCTGAGATGAGTTATTGATGTAGAGCCCCATGCGCAGATTCCATAGGTGAAGTAGGGGTAAATGAGTGAGTGATATAGGGTAAGGAGAGCTGGTTGTTGAACATAGTACCGTATCTTGGATAGTATTCCCACGGTCTTTGAGACTTTCTTGGAGATTTGTTGTATATGTGTCTGAAATTTGAGGCCACTGTCAAGATGGATTCCTAAGAATTTTCCCTCTGTGAGTTTTGCGATAGGGGACCCGTTTATCATTATGTTAAGTGGTGCGTTTGTAGCTCTGTTCCCAAACTGGATAAAATAGGTTTTATCAATATTGAGAGTAAGTTTGTTGGTCATCATCCAGGTAGATATTTTCTGCAATTCAGTATTTGCAGTGTTGGCTAGTATGTCTGGGCTTGGGTGAGAGATAACGTATGTAGTGTCATCTGCAAAAAGTATGGGTTTGAGTAGTTGAGATGCATTTGGTAGGTCGTTAATGTAAATGAGAAAGAGTATTGGGCCAAGAACACTTCCCTGTGGGACAGCTACGGTAATAGTTTGCGCGGTGGAGCTAGCTCCATTTGTGTACACATATTGGTTTCTGTTGCTAAGGTATGATTTTAGGTAGTTTAGGGAGTGTCCTCTTATACCATAGTGCGATAATTTTAAGTGTAACAGATCATGGTCAACTGTATCAAAAGCTTTACGTAAATCAATGAAGATTCCCACTGGGATTTCTTTTTTCTCAAGAGCAGTGTAAATGATTTCTAACATGTGTATAATGGCATCATTTGTATTTTTATTAGGCCTGAATCCAAATTGACAGTGGTTGAGTACGTTGTTGTAGGTGAGGTAGGAATATATTTGTCTATGAATTAATTTTTCAAAGATTTTGGAGAGAAGGGGTAAGTTAGATATCGGCCTGTAGTTATTCAGGTCTGTTTGATCTCCTCCTTTATGTATGGGGTGACCTCGCTATTTTGAGTATTGATGGGAAGGTAGAGGATTCAATGGATTTGTTAAAGAGTGTTGCAATAATTGGTGAGAGAACTTGAGAGGCTTTTTTGTATATATAAGGTGGTAAGTTATTTAGGTCACCTGCTTTGTTTTTTAATGTGTTGATTATAAGTGAAACTTCTATTGGGTTGGTTTTGGCTAGGAATAGTGTGTTCGGATAGGTGCCAGTGAGATAGTCGTTAGGTGGAGTATTTGAACTTGGGATTTTGCTTGCCAGCTTTTTACCTATGGTGGAGAAGAAATCATTGAGTTTGTTTGCTGTTTCAATAGGTGGACCCACAAACTGGAAACGGACTTGATGGTGAGTGAGGCAATGGGAGGACGTGCCGTCCATGGACGTGTACAATTCAAGTCCACTTTCTACTGAACCATAACACCGTTCCAAAATTTTACTGCTTATTCTTTGAGTATACCTTACTAATTATTCAGAATTTTTCAAAGTTTTGTTGAGAATACTCGCTAATAATATCGCTAGATTGAAATAAGTCACTAAAATGGTGCTGTCACTGCACTTTAATAAAAGTAGCAATTTTTTTATTATTTATTAACACATCGGCCGATTCCCACCAAGGCAGGGTGGCCCGAAAAAGAAAAACTTTCATCATCATTCACTCCATCACTGTCTTGCCAGAAGGGTGCTTTACACTACAGTTATAAAACTGCAACATTAACACCCCTCCTTCAGAGTGCCGGCACTGTACTTCCCATCTCCAGAACTCAAGTCCGGCCCGCCGGTTTCCCTGAATCCCTTCATAAATGTTACTTTGCTCACACTCCAACAGCACGTCAAGTATTAAAAACCATATGCCTCCATTCACTCCTATCAAATACGCTCACACATGCTTGCTGGAAGTCCAAGCCCCTCGCACACAAAACTTCCTTTACCCCCTCCCTCCAACCTTTCCTAGGCCGACCCCTACCCCGCCTTCCATCCACTACAGATTTATACACTCTCGAAGTCACTCTGTCTCGTTCCATTCTCTCTACATGTCCAAACCACCTCAACAACCCCTCCTCAGCTCTCTGGACAATCGTTTTGGTAATCCCGCACCTCCTCCTAATTTCCAAACTCCGAATTCTCTGCATTATATTCACACCACACATTGACCTCAGACATGACATCTCCACTGCCTCCAGCCTTCTCCTCGTTGCAACATTCATCACCCATGCTTCACAACTATATAAGAGCGTTGGTATAACTATACTCTCATACATTCCCTCTTTACTTCCATGGACAAGGTTCTTTGTCTCCACAGACTCGAAGTGCTCCACTCACCCTTTTCCCTCATCAATTCTATGATTCACCTCATCCTTCATAGACCCATCCGCCGACATGTCCACTCCCAAATATCTGAATACATTCACCTCCTCCATACTCTCTCCCTCCAATCTGATATCCAATCTTTCGTCACCTATTCTTTTTGTTATCCTCATCACCTTACTCTTTCCTATATTCACTTTCAATTTTCTTCTTTTACACACCCTACCAAATTCATCCACCAACCTCTGCAGCTTCTCTTCAGAATCTCCCAAAGCACAGTGTCATCAGCAAAAAGCAACTGTGACAACTCCCACTTTGTATTTGCTTCTTTATCTTTTAGCCCAACACCTCTTGCTAAGACCCTCGCATTCACTTCTCTTACAACCCCATCTATAAATATATTGAACAACCACGGTGACATCACACATCCTTGTCTAAGGCCCACTTTTACTGGGAAATAGTCCCCTTCCCTCCTACACACTCTAACCTGAGCCTCACTATCCTCATAAAAACTCTTCACTGCTTTCAGTAACCTTCCTCCTATTCCATACACCTGCAACATCTGCCACATTGCCCCCTATCTACCCTATCATACGCCTTTTCCAAATCCATAAATGCCACAAAAACATCTTTACCCTTATCCAAATACTGTTCACCTATATGTTTCACTGTAAACACTTGGTCTACACACCCCTACCTTTCCTAAAGCCCCTTGTTCATCTGCTATCCTGCTTTCTGTTTTACTCTTAATTCTTTCAATAATAACTCTACCATACACTTTACCAGGTACACTCAACAGACTTATTCCCCTATAATTTTTGCACTCTCTTTTGTCCCCTTTGCCTTTATACAAAGGAACAATACACGCTCTCTGCCAATCCCTAGGTACCTTACCCTCTTCCATACATTTATTAAATAATAGCACCAACCACTCCAAAATTATATCCCCACCTGCTTTTAACATTTCTATCTTTATCCCATCAATCCCAGCTGCCTTACCCCTTTCATTCTACCCACTGCCTCACGAACTTCCCTACACCCACAACTGGCTCTTCCACACTCCTACAAGATATTATTCCTCCTTGCCCTACACACGAAATCACAGCTTCCCTGTCTTCATCAACATTTAACAAATCCTCAAAATATTCTCTCCATCTTCCCGATACCTCTAACTCTCCATTTAATAACTCTCCTCTCCTATTTTTAACTGTCAAATCCATTTGTTCTCTAGGCTTCCTTAACTTATTAATCTCATTCCAAAACTTTTTCTTATTTTCAACAAAATTTGCTGATAACATCTCACCCACTCTCTCATCTGCTCTCTTTTTACATTGCTTCACCACTCTTTTAACTTTCTTTTTCTCTCCATATACTCTTCCCTCCTTGCATCACTTCTACTTTGTAAAAACCTCTCATATGCTAACTTTTTCTCCCTTACTACTCTCTTTACATCATCATTCCACCAATCGCTCCTCTTCCTCCCGCACCCACTCGCCTGTAACCACAAACTTCTGCTGAACACTCTAACACTACATTTTTAAATCTACCCCATACATTTTCGACCCCATTGCCTACACTCTCACTAGCCCATCTATCCTCCAATAGTTGTTTATATCTTACCCTAACTGCCTCCTCTTTTAGTTTATAAACCTTCACCTCTCTTTACTTACTGATTCTATTTTCCTTGTATCCCATCTACCTTTTACTCCCACTGTAGCTATAACTAAAAAGTGATCTGATATATCTGTAGCCCTCTATAAACATGTACATCCTGAAGTCTACTCAACAGTCTTTTATCTACCAATACATAGTCCAACAAACTACTGTCATTACGCCCTACATCATATCTTGTATACTTATTTATCCTCTTTTTCTTAAAATATGTATTACCTATAACTAAACCCCTTTCTATACAAAGTTCAATCAAAGGGCTCCCATTATCATTTACACCTGGCACCCCAAACTTACCTACCACACCCTCTCTACATGTTTCTCCCACTTTAGCATTTAGGTCCCCTACCACAATTACTCTCTCATTTGGTTCAAAAGTTCCTATACATTCGCTTAACATCTCCCAAAATCTCTCTCTCCTCTACACTCCTCTCTTCTCCAGGTGCATACACGCTTATTATGACCCACTTTTCGCATCCGACCCTTATTTTAATCCACATAATCCTTGAATTTACACATTTATATTCCCTCTTTTCCTTCCATAACTGATCCTTCAACATTATTGCTACCCCTTCCTTAGCTCTAACTCTCTCAGATACTCCTGACTTAATCCCATTTATTTCTCCCCACTGAAACTCGCCTACCCCTTCAGCTTTGTTTCGCTTAGGGCCAGGACATCCAACTTCTTTTCATTCATAACATCGGCAATCATCTCTTTCTTATCATCCGCACTACATCCACGCACATTCAGACAACCCAATTTTATAAAGTTTTTCTTCTTCTCGTTTTTAGTAGATTTGTACAGGAGAAGGGGTTACTAGCCCATTGCTCCCGGCATCTTAGTCGCCTCATACGACACGCATGGCTTACGGAGGAAAGATTCTTTTCCACTTCCCCATGGACAATAGAGAAAATAAAAAGAACAAGAGCTATTAAGAAAAAGAAGAAAAACCTAGATGTGTGTATGTATATATATGCATGTGTATGCCAGTGTAGTGTGACCTAAAGTGTAAGTAGAAGTAGCTAGATATACCTGTTATCCAGCGTGTTTATGAGACAGAAAAAAGACACCAGCAATCCTACCATCATGTAAAACAGTTTCAGGTTTCTGTTTCACAGTCACCTGGCAGGACGGTAGTACCTCCCTGGGTGGTTGCTGTCTACCAACCTACTACCTACTAGCTATATTAGTAACTTATTATGGTACGCTATGCTTGCTTAACTACTGAGCGGGTCGTCATGCGACAAACACCAGCCACAAGATACATTTTCCCGTTCTCTGGCAAAAAAAAAAAAAAAAAACTACATTTCCAGGCTGTAATTACGTGTTTTTTTTTTTCTCCCAGGAAAAACAGTCTCATCACTCAAGCTGCAAAAGTTGAGGTAAATATTTTTTGGGAAAGTTTTACTCCTCTTGAAGGTCTTGTTAGATCCAGGATTAACGAAGGATTTCATTTGTTAGGATGACTTCTCTCTGACGTAGCAGAAGATTATTAAAATTACTCGTGTGGGTCCAGAAATATATGATGTTTTTGCTTTCTGGACTTTTACAGTGTCTCTGTATGTCTGTTCATAATTAATTCTCATCTATTTCTCTCTCTCTTTTACACTTGGTTTTACAAGGTTAGGTTAAGGCTACTAACTTTATTTACAAGCTAAGTGCTGTTTCCTACATCAGCTCATTTGAAAGTCTTTTTATTGTTATGACACATACATATAGGGAAAAGGATGAAGTTGGAGCCATATATGGGGCAGCAATTTCATTTGGTCAGCTGACTTTATTTCGTTCATGCGAATATGTTGTGCGGACATGTTCCAGACTCCAGGCGAGAGATGAGCCGCCTAGCTGGTCCTTATTCTGTCAAGAAGTCGCAGATGAGACGGAGAGAAGGCAATCCATGAAAGTGGAGCATACTCAAGGTGTGACTGGCAGCTGTCAATCTGAGTTACGTATAGCAACCTCTGTACCTTACTATTTCTACAACTGTACGTTTGTTTCAGGTTGTACTGTACTTTACTCACAGCTAACTACGTGCGTTGCTTCAGCTTTCACCGTATGTTGCAATTGGTTTCATAGTACCTTATTTACAGATTCCACTATACTTTTCTTACAGATTGCACTGTACCTTGAAGCTACCATTATACATTGCTTGCTGTTACCACTGTACGTTGCTTGCTGTTACCTCTGTACGTTGTTTGCTGTTACCTCTGTACGTTGCTTCCTGTTACCTCTGTACGTTGCTTCCTGTTACCTCTGTACGTTGCTTCCTGTTACCTCTGTACGTTGCTTCCTGTTACCTCTGTACGTTGCTTGTTGTTACCTCTGTACGTTGCTTGCTGTTACCTCTGTAAGTTGCTTGCTGTTTCCTCTGTACGTTGCTTGCTGTTTCCTCTGTACGTTGTTTGCTGTTTCCTCTGTACGTTGTTTGCTGCTACATAGGTACGTTGTTTGCTGCTACATATGTACTTTGCTTGCTGTTATCTCTGTACGTTGCTTCCTGTTACCCCTGTACGTTGCTTCCTGTTACCTCTGTACGTTGCTTTCTGTTACCTCTGTACGTTGCTTCCTGTTACCTCTGTACGTTGCTTGCTGTTACCTCTGTACGTTGCTTGCTGTTACCTCTGTACGTTGCTTCCTGTTACCTCTGTACGTTGCTTCCTGTTACCTCTGTACGTTGCTTGTTATTACCTCTGTACGTTGCTTGCTGTTACCTCTGTAAGTTGCTTGCTGTTTCCTCTGTACGTTGCTTGCTGTTTCCTCTGTACGTTGTTTGCTGTTTCCTCTGTACGTTGTTTGCTGTTTCCTCTGTACGTTGTTTGCTGTTTCCTCTGTCCGTTGTTTGCTGTTTCCTCTGTACGTTGTTTGCTGTTTCCTCTGTACGTTGTTTGCTGTTTCCTCTGTACATTGTTTGCCGTTTCCTCTGTACGTTGTTTGCTGTTTCCTCTGTACGTTGTTTGTCGTTACCTCTGTACGTTGTTTGCTGTTACCTCTGTACCTTGTTTGCTGTTTCCTCTGTACGTTGTTTGCTGTTACCTCTGTACGTTGTTTGCTGTTACCTCTGTACGTTGTTTGCTGTTACCTCTGTACGTTGTTTGCTGCTATATCTGTACGTTGTTTGCTGTTACTTCTGTACTAGGGATGTATAGGATGTGATATTTTAGATATCCGCGGATGCGGATGTGTATACGGTTGTTTACATATTTTGCGGATGCGGATGTAAGAAGTTGTGCGGATGCACCGCGGATGTTGATGCGGATTTAAGAAATTTTGCGGATGTTCCGCGGATTTCGGATGCGGATGTATATGCGGATATCAGTTTACAGTAAAATGCGGAAGCGGATATCCGATTCATCACTACATCTGTACGTTGTTTGATGTTACCTCTGTACGTTGCTTGCTGTTACCTCTGTACGTTGCTTGCTGTTGCCTCTGTTGTACGTTGCTTGCTGCTACATCTGTACTTTGCTTCCTGTTACCTCTGAACGTTGCTTCCTGTTACCTCTGTACGTTGCTTCCTGTTACCTCTGTAAGTTGCTTCCTGTTACCTCTGTACGTTGCTTCCTGTTACCTCTGTACGTTGCTTCCTGTTATCTCTGTACGTTGCTTAATGTTACCTCTGTACGTTGCTTCCTGTTACCTCTGTACGTTGCTTCCTGTTACCTCTGTACGTTGCTTCCTGTTACCTCTGTACGTTGCTTCCTGTTACCTCTGTACGTTGCTTCCTGTTTCCTCTGTACGCTGTTTGCAGTTTCCTATGTATGTTGTTTGCTGTTTCCTCTGTACATTGCTTGCTGTTTCCTCTGTACGCTGCTTGCTGTTTCCTCTGTATGCTGTTTGCTGTTTCCTCTGTACGTTGCTTGCTGTTTCCTCTGTACGCTGTTTGCTGTTTCCTCTGTACGCTGTTTCCTCTGTAGGCTGTTTCCTCTGTACGCTTCCTCTGTACGCTGTTTGCTCTGTACGCTGTTTCCTCTGTACGTTCTTTCCTCTGTACGCTGTTTGCTCTGTACGATGTTTGCTCTGTACGCTGTTTGCTCTGTACGCTGTTTCCTCTGTACTCTGTTTTCTGTTTCCTCTGTACGCTCTTTGCTGTTTCCTCTGTACGCTGTTTGCTGTTTCCTCTGTACGCTCTTTGCTGTTTCCTCTGTACGCTGATTGCTGTTTCCTCTGTACGCTGATTGCTGTTTCCTCTGTATGTTGTTTGCTGTTTCCTATGTACGTTACTTGCTGTTTCCTCTGTACGCTGCTTGCTGTTTCCTCTGTATGCTGTTTCCTCTGTACGTTGCTTGCTGTTTCCTCTGTACGCTGTTTGCTGTTTCCTCTGTACGTTGTTTCCTCTGTAGGCTGTTTCCTCTGTACGCTGCTTGCTGTTTCCTCTGTATGCTGTTTCCTCTGTACGTTGATTGCTGTTTCCTCTGTACGCTGTTTGCTGTTTCCTCTGTACGCTGTTTGCTGTTTCCTCTGTAGGCTGTTTCCTCTGTACGCTGTTTCCTCTGTACGCTGTTTCCTCTGTACGTTGTTTCCTCTGTACGTTGTTTGCTCTGTACGCTGTTTGCTCTGTACGCTGTTTCCTCTGTACTCTGTTTCCTCTGTACGCTGTTTGCTGTTTCCTCGGTACGCTGTTTGCTGTTTCCTCTGTAGGCTGTTTCCTCTGTAGGCTGTTTCCTCTGTAGGCTCTTTCCTCTGTACGCTGTTTCCTCTGTACGCTGTTTCCTCTGTACGTTGTTTCCTCTGTACGCTGTTTTCTCTGTACGCTGTTTGCTCTGTACTCTGTTTTCTGTTTCCTCTGTACGCTGTTTGCTGTTTCCTCTGTAGGCTGTTTCCTCTGTACGCTGTTTCCTCTGTACGCTGTTTCCTCTGTACGTTGTTTCCTCTGTACGCTGTTTGCTCTGTACGATGTTTGCTCTGTACGCTGTTTCCTCTGTACGCTGTTTCCTCTGTACGTTGTTTCCTCTGTACGCTGTTTGCTCTGTACGCTGTTTCCTCTGTAGGCTGTTTCCTCTGTAGGCTGTTTCCTCTGTAGGCTCTTTCCTCTGTACGCTGTTTCCTCTGTACGCTGTTTCCTCTGTACGATGTTTGCTCTGTACGCTGTTTCCTCTGTACTCTGTTTTCTGTTTCCTCTGTACGCTGATTGCTGTTTCCTCTGTACGCTGATTGCTGTTTCCTCTGTACGCTGATTGCTGTTTCCTCTGTACGCTGTTTGCTGTTTCCTCTGTACGCTGTTTCCTCTGTACGATGTTTGCTCTGTACGCTGTTTCCTCTGTACTCTGTTTTCTGTTTCCTCTGTACGCTCTTTGCTGTTTCCTCTGTACGCTGATTGCTGCTTCCTCTGTACGCTGATTGCTGTTTCCTCTGTACGCTGTTTGCTGTTTCCTCTGTACGCTGTTTGCTGTAATGAGAACTAATTACAGTTGTGGCTGGGTGTAGACTAATAGATTGCTCATTGCTTTATAATTTGTTCATGAGTGCAACCATGTACAGACGTAAGTAAATTTACTTACATGATTCATTACCTTGTAACTAGTGAATTCATTACCATTGTACCTTGTTCAGCTATCAAAACTTTGGGGCCCAGTCTCTGGACCCTATATATACCTCTGTAATCTGCAAATACCTTTGTAACTTGTCATGATTGTGACCATCTGAGTTCATTACTTTTGTAACTTGCTCAGCTATCAAACTTTGAGGTCCAGTCCCTGGACCCATTATGTACCTCTGTAATCTTTTGACTACCGCCCACAGGATGGGTATGGGGTGCATAATAAAGATATCAAACTAAACTAAACGCTGTTTGCTGTTTCCTCTGTACGCTGTTTGCTGTTTCCTCTGTTCGCTGATTGCTGTTTCCTCTGTACGCTGTTTGCTGTTTCCTCTGAACGCTGTTTCCTGTTTCCTCTGTACGCTGTTTGCTGTTACCTCTGTACGCTGTTTGCTGTTTCTTCTGTACGCTGTTTGCTGTTTCCTCTGTACGCTGTTTGCTGTTTCCTCTGTACGCTGTTTGCTGTTTCCTCTGTACGCTGTTTGCTGTTTCCTCTGTACGCTGTTTGCTGTTTCTTCTGTATGTTGTTTGCTGTTTCCTCTGTACGCTGTTTGCTGTTTCCTCTGTACGCTGTTTGCTGTTTCCTCTGTACGCTGTTTGCTGTTTCCTCAGTACGCTGTTTGCTGTTTCCTCTGTACGCTGTTTGCTGTTTCTTCTGTACGCTGTTTGCTGTTTCCTCTGTACGCTGTTTGCTGTTCCCTCTGTACGCTGTTTGCTGTTCCCTCTGTACACTGTTTGCTGTTCCCTCTGTACGCTGTTTGCTCTTTCCTCTGTACGCTGTTTGCTGTTCCCTCTGTACGCTGTTTGCTGTTCCCTCTGTACGCTGTTTGCTGTTCCCTCTGTATGATGTTTGCTGTTTCCTCTGTACGCTGTTTGCTGTTACCTCTGTACGCTGTTTGCTGTTTCCTCTGTACGCTGTTTGCTGTTTCCTCTGTACGCTGTTTGCTGTTTCCTCTGTACGCTGTTTGCTGTTTTCTCTGTACGCTGTTTGCTGTTTCTTCTGTACGCTGTTTGCTGTTTCCTCTGTACGCTGTTTGCTGTTCCCTCTCTACGCTGTTTGCTGTTCCCTCTGTACGCTGTTTGCTGTTCCCTCTGTACGCTGTTTGCTGTTACCTCTGTACGCTGTTTGCTATTTCCTCTGTACGCTGTTTGCTGTTTCTTCTGTACGCTGTTTGCTGTTCCCTCTGTACGCTGTTTGCTGTTTCATCTTTACGCTGTTTGCTGTTTCCTCTGTACGCTGTTTGCTGTTCCCTCTGTACGCTGTTTGCTGTTCCCTCTGTACGCTCTTTGCTGTTCCCTCTGTATGTTGTTTGCTGTTTTCTCTGTACGCTGATTGCTGTTACCTCTGTACGCTGTTTGCTCTTTCCTCTGTACGCCGTTTGCTGTTCCCTCTGTACGCTGTTTGCTGTTCCCTCTGTACGCTGTTTGCTTTTCCCTCTGTATGCTGTTTGCTGTTTTCTCTGTACGCTGATTGCTGTTACCTCTGTACGCTGTTTGCTGTTTCCTCTGTACGCTGTTTGCTGTTTCCTCTGTACGCTGTTTGCTGTTTCCTCTGTACGCTGTTTGCTGTTTCCTCTGTACGCTGTTTGCTGTTTCCTCTGTACGCCGTTTGCTGTTCCCTCTGTACGCTGTTTGCTGTTCCCTCTGTACGCTGTTTGCTTTTCCCTCTGTATGCTGTTTGCTGTTTTCTCTGTACGCTGATTGCTGTTACCTCTGTACGCTGTTTGCTGTTTCCTCTGTACGCTGTTTGCTGTTTCCTCTGTACGCTGTTTGCTGTTCCCTCTGTACGCTGTTTGCTGTTTCATCTTTACGCTGTTTGCTGTTTCCTCTGTACGCTGTTTGCTGTTTCCTCTGTACGCTGTTTGCTGTTTCCTCTGTACGCTGTTTGCTGTTTCTTCTGTACGTTGTTTGCTGTTTCCTCTGTACGCTGTTTGCTGTTCCCTCTGTACGCTGTTTGCTGTTTCTTCTGTTTGCTGTTTCCTCTGTACGCTGTTTGCTGTTCAATCTGTACGCTGTTTGCTTTTCCCTCTGTATGCTGTTTGCTGTTTTCTCTGTACGCTGATTGCTGTTACCTCTGTACGCTGTTTGCTGTTTCCTCTGTACGCTGTTTGCTGTTTCCTCTGTACGCTGTTTGCTGTTTTCTCTGTACGCTGTTTGCGGTTTCCTCTGTACGCTGTTTGCTGTTTTCTCTCTACGCTGTTTGCTGTTCCCTCTGTACGCTGTTTGCTGTTTCATCTTTACGCTGTTTGCTGTTACCTCTGTACGCTGTTTGCTATTTCCTCTGTACGCTGTTTGCTGTTTCTTCTGTACGCTGTTTGCTGTTCCCTCTGTACGCTGTTTGCTGTTTCTTTTGTACGCTGTTTGCTGTTTCCTCTGTACGTTGTTTGCTATTTCCTCTGTACGTTGGTTGCTGTTACCTCTGTACGTTGTTTGCTGTTTCCTCTGTACGTTGTTTGCTGTTACATATGTTCGTTGTTTGCTGTTACCTCTGTACGTCGTTTGCTGTTACCTCTGTACGTTGTTTGCTGTTACCTCTGTACGTCGTTTGCTGTTACCTCTGTACGTTGTTTTCTGTTACCTCTGTACGTTGTTTGCTGTTACCTCTGTACGTTGTTTGCTGCTATCTCTGTACGTTGTTTGCTGTTACCTTTGTACGTTGTTTGCTGTTACCTCTGTACGTTGTTTGCTGTTACCTCTGTTCGTTGTTTGCTATTACCTCTGTACGTTGTTTGCTATTACCTCTGTACGTTGTTTGTTGTTATTTTTGTACGTTGTTTGCTGTTATTTCTGTACGTTGTTTGCTGTTACCTCTGTACGTTGTTTACTGTTAACTCTGTACGTTGTTTGCTGTTATCTCTTCGTTGTTTACTCTTACCTGTGTACTAGGGATGTATCGGATGTGAAAATTTAGATATCTGCAGATGCGGTTGTGTATACGGATGTCTTACTTATTTTGCGGATGCGGATATAAGAAATTGTGCGGATGCTCCGCGGATGTTGATGCGAATTTAAGAAATTTTGCGGATGTCCCGCGGATTTCGGATGCGGATGTGTATGCGGATATCTGCTTACAGTAAAATGCGGAAGCGGATGCGGATATCCGATACATCACTTCATCTGTACGTTGTTTGCTGTTACCTCTGTACGTTGCTTGCTGTTACCTCTGTACGTTTCTTGCTGTAACCTCTGTACTTTGGTTGCTGTTACCTCTGTACGTTGCTTGCTGTTACCTCTGTACGTTGCTTGCTGTTACCTCTGTACGTTGCTTGCTGTTACCTCTGTACGTTGCTTGCTGTTGCCTCTGTACGTTGCTTGCTGTTACCTCTGTACGTTGCTTGCTGTTACCTCTGTACGTTGCTTGCTGTTACCTCTGTACGTTGCTTGCTGTTACCTCTGTACGTTGCTTGCTGTTACCTCTGTACGTTGCTTGCTGCTACCATTGACAAAAATTTGTACTACCTTTATCTAAGTCCTGTACGTCTCTACTTAACACTGAATTAACTTTATTTGATTTTATTTTAAGTTGCTTTTCCTAATTAAATTTTGGGAGCTGAAAACTAATTGCAAAGGTTACGCAAAGTTTTCCCATTAGTGAGAATTTCCTCGGGTATCACCAGCAATCACAGAGACCTCTGCAAAGGCACCGCACTCAAGATTCGTCATTAGGAAGATTCTTTCCCAACATGTGTACTCAGCAATGTTCTGCCATTCTCCTTCTCTTGTTTGATCTATTGAGAACTGTTCAGTGGTGACCTGTATCTCTCTCTCTCTCTCTCTCTCTCTCTCTCTCTCTCCTCTCTCTCTCTCTCTCTCCCTCTCTTTCTCTCTCTCTCTCTCTCTTCGTTTAAGGTTTATGGACTAAGCACTACCTAACAAGGTTAAGTGAGTGATCACCTCAATATTACATCTACTCTCCAGAGTTATATTCGCCTGTTCTAGACAGACGAAGCTTGATACACAGGGAAAATTGTTCGGCAATAAATTCCTCAAGTGATACACGAGTGTATTATCAACATCGTATCTCCCATTGGATAATTTGACTCATAGTTTTGTGTCTCCCTGGTTATGGGTCTATCTTGGACTGTGGCACACTGTGTCTCCCTGGTTATGGGTCTATCTTGGACTGTGGCACACTGTGTCTCCCTGGTTATGGGTCTATCTTGGACTGTGGCACACTGTGTCTCCCTGGTTATGGGTCTATCTTGGACTGTGGCAGACTGTCTCCCTGGTTATGGGTCTATCTTGGACTGTGGCACACTGTGTCTCCCTGGTTATGGGTCTATCTTGGACTGTGGCAGACTGTCTCCCTGGTTATGGGTCTATCTTCGACTATGGCACACTGTGTCTCCCTGGTTATGGGTCTATCTTCGACTATGGCACACTGTGTCTCCCTGGTTATGGGTCTATCTTCGACTATGGCACACTGTGTCTCCCTGGTTATGGGTCTATCTTCGACTATGGCACACTGTGTCTCCCTGGTTATGGGTCTATCTTCGACTATGGCACACTGTGTCTCCCTGGTTATGGGTCTATCTTCGACTATGGCACACTGTGTCTCCCTGGTTATGGGTCTATCTTCGACTATGGCACACTGTGTCTCCCTGGTTATGGGTCTATCTTGGACTGTGGCACACTGTGTCTCCCGTTACGTCAATGATTGATATTGAAATATAATCTTCCACGTTTTTTCCCTATTTACCTAACTTCTTCATAGTTGGTGTACAAGTGGGTCCAGGGTGTGGACTTGCTCGTGGGGTCCAGGGTGTCGACTTGCTCGTGGGGTCCAGGGTGTCGACTTGCTCGTGGGGTCCAGGGTGTCGACTTGCTCGTGGGGTCCAGGGTGTCGACTTGCTCGTGGGGTCCAGGGTGTCGACTTGCTCGTGGGGTCCAGGGTGTCGACTTGCTCGTGGGGTCCAGGGTGTCGACTTGCTCGTGGGGTCCAGGGTGTCGACTTGCTCGTGGGGTCCAGGGTGTCGACTTGCTCGTGGGGTCCAGGGTGTTGACTCGCATCAATCAATGAACAACACTTAAAAAATGTAGATAATTGTTAGTGGGGGGAACTTGTCTTTAAATGAAAGTTCAACTATTGTTTGAATATATCTTTTTCTAACCAGAATCGCGCACATGTCTCATTATTTTGTACAAATATGGTTTATGCACACAAGATAACGGTATTTGCATTGAAAATAATATGATGAGTAATCTGATTTTCATTTAGTTTTTTAAGGTGCCTGTTAATCTAAGATCTTTAAAAGCCCTGTGATATTGATAACTGTATTGCGTAACCCGTCTTTGACCAATGGACAGCCACCAGATGCATTGCGGGACAAGAGGAGAAGTAGTATCAACAAAGATGCTGAACAACGGGGAGATAGCTTGCAG
Source organism: Cherax destructor (assembly GCA_009830355.1). NCBI lineage: Eukaryota > Metazoa > Arthropoda > Malacostraca > Decapoda > Parastacidae > Cherax > Cherax destructor. The sequence continues at coordinate 52,292 of WNWK01009078.1, read as the reverse complement.
AAATATATTGGACATCTGTTTACCAGAAGTGACGACTAGATTATTGTAAAAATAATCTTATTAGCCGTGAGTTAAAGGCAAAGTCGGAAGCTCAATGCCATTAATAGTTGCAGCTCTCGTTTAACTTCACTCAGCACTGCTTGGTTTCTGCTCAACCTGTCCACTGCACAGGGAAGAAGAGAGGGTGTCATGGCGGAGTGGTCTTTCCTGTGAGAACAAAAGATTTCCAGGCTATTTCAGGAAAGGGAGATTGCTGATCTAATAAATTTCACAGTAAAATTGAATTTGCGAAAGATGTAAATGCTGCAGACTCAGTCTACCAACAAGACTGCAGAATTAATTTCATAACCTGCAAACAGATTCCACTGAAACAAGTGGGTCGACCTATAAAGTCACATCTGAAAGCCACTGAATACTTCATAGAAAATGATTAACAGATAACAGTGAGTGATTTGGCAAACAATATGAAATAGTTCAGTGAAGATTATTACAGTGTGACTTATTCTAAGCAGGAAAAGAGGATCATTTTGGCAACCAAGTTATCATCGCTTCCGTCAATAGTAAGAGCAATGAGACGCCATTCAGAAGCACTGCACTAGCTATACTGAACAAGTTCTATAACGCTCCATAGTTGAATGACTTTGAAACTGGAAAATTAAGAATAATAGAAGCAGCCACAGAACTGAAGAAACTGATACAACTAGAGATGCGATCACCAGAGGATGTATCTTCTCTGGAAAAAAACCCATTTAATTAGTTCTAGAATCATTGAAGCTACTTCTTAGAACATTTTTAATACGAAGGAACAAGAGATGAAAGTTGTCTCAATCGGACAAGCAATAACGCAGACTGCAAGGCCAGGAGTGATTGTTGTTCCTCTTCAGATTTGTCCAGCTGGACCACCGTTTTATATCAACATTTTTGACTCTTTAAACAAGCATGGCTTCTGCTCTTCATATTCAGAGGTGAAGAAATCTGTGTTTTGTGTAAGAGCCTGGCAGTAAGAGCAGTAAGAGCCCCTGACCAGTGTGTCCAGTGCATGGCAGATATTGTAGACCCGAGTGTAAGAACAATGATGGGATTGAATACATTTCATGGGCATCAGAGAAACGATAATGTCATGAGTAAAGAGGAAGGATCCGGTGCCTAGATGCACTGCAAGAACTGAAGTAGGAGTTGCTGAAGCAAAGATCATCATCATCTAGCCTGATTCACGAAATCGTAAATAACACGACTGCAAACAAAATCAGAGAACTAGGGGGATCGAACCCATGACAGATGAGTTCAAAAACTCCCAGGCCAGTGTGCTAACCACTAAACCAGCTGGCTCTAATAGAATTCATCCAACTAAATTTTTTTGTATTCACCATAGAGAGTAAATAAAGGATCCCGTTGTGACCACAAATTTAGGTTTTTACAGACGAATCCCACACCAGTGTGGCTGTGATGTGCTCTGTCTCAAGTCCCTTCAATGCCGCCATCATGGCTCAAGATATCTTAATACGATTGCAAATAAATCACAGAACAAGTGAGGTTGGAACCCATGGTAGGAGAGTCCTGAAGCTTTCAGGCCTGTGCGTTAACCACTGGGCCGGCTGACTTGAATAAGATTCATTCTATTATTTTTCCATGCACCTCAGGAAGGGTAAATACTACTAGAGCCATTGGACTAGTGGTTAACGCACTGGCCTGGGAGTTGCAGGACACCCTAGCAATGGGTTTAATCTTTACTCGTTTTGTGACCTGAATAATCTTCTATGGACCTTTTGCGGAAAGTGGCATGGTCATAAGGCTCAATAAGGCCTGGATAGTCAGGAATGGTGCAGATTGTTAGTCAGGGAGACTATCCTGGAAAGTCACCTGTTTCTCTCCTGCCAGTGATAGACGTGAGTTCCACTGACATGAGTTGTCTTTGTTCAACCCTAATGTTTTATTGCACACAAGCAATGTTACACCAGTGATCACCTTTGACCAGCCTTTATAGTGGAAGGCACAAATGATAATCTCCAGTGACCATCCAGACAGTCATCTACACCTGAGTGTATCACGTCTCGGTAGATTCTATATGGAGACGAGTTACTTAGGATGCATAAGTCATATCATGTCTGGCCCAGGCCTCGTAGAGCTTTTTGAAGATGTTTATTCACTAAAAGCAGTTATTCCCATGCTCAGTGGAAAGCCCATTTCTAGAGGAGTCCGACGGCATCTGCTTGTTAACACTTACACTATCTTGAATTAGCGAAAATGTAAGCGACCCTTAAGAAACAGCACAAGAATACCCAGATAATCATCAAGGGGATTCATAGGCCAGTAACCACACCCTGCATAAAGTACTGGAAATTACGATTTGCCAGCAACTTGGACTGAAGAAATTGAAATTAATGCAAAATGAAGTGAATATATGGGGAACAGCACGAACAGTTCTGAAGCTGAATATCTTGCCCGTGATTCGGGAATTGTATTGCTCAATGAACACTTGAATGAGGCAATATAGATGTTTGACCAGTTGATGAAAGGAGGAATTTCTGAAGGTGACGTGTGTTGTAAAAGTAATGTTTGTAAGATTCAGGAAAGGCTAGAGTAAGAAAAAAGAATCAATGATGAATCATCAGCCCTGATTCATCATGCTTGATATAAAGGGAAACTTGTAGCTCCGTCTGAAATCTATTCTGGAAATGTCGCCATGTGAAGTCTATATGCTTAATCAGGATTCATGTATGTGCAGTAGATGCTCAGCCTCTCACAACATCCAGATGTCTCTAAGACCTGCGAGTCTAGGTAAAATGTTACTGGCAAAAGTGACTGATACTAGGCTTGATTGTCATTACATCTGGTGACACAGCAGGTGCTCATGAGATCCATGAAAACGCACAGGAGGGTATCACAAGGTATGGGTATATCTGAGTCCCAGCGTCAAGAGTACCTTCTGTCCACGCCAGCATGATCTGACGTCAGTTGTGCAATGCAAGAATTTACTGGACATACAAGTGACCAGCAGAAGGAAGTCTCTAAAGTCAGGCAAGTAACAAGAAACATATCAGAAGGTTTCTAAAGCCTATGCCAAGAAGATATGCGGAATATTGCAAAAGGCATGACTGCTGAAAATTCTGTTAATGCTGACAGGGCAAAGATTGTTGAAACAAAACAAAAACTGCAGCCATGGGTGGGGACTATTTCATATGAGTACGCCCTCAAAACGAGTGCACAAATAGTAACGAAAGAAGCAAAATGCGTTCAAAAGGTGATTTGGGAATCAATTATTTTAGATCCTCAGCTATTCTTCCATCGGTTGTTGACGGCTACACGTGCTGGTAAAACCTTAGCAACATCTTTAAATGCGAATTGTGCAACTTCCTAATTTCACTCTTAAAATATTCAGAGATGCTTAGACAAGGAAACAACGCAGTGCATACTAACGCAATGTGGACACCTGTAGTCAAAGGCAGTGTCATACCTAGTCCAACTTGGGATGAAATGTATTATGTACTTAATGGTGGGTCACTACTATATCAACTCTCTTGGCCCGGTGATGCAATGTTTGTGATATATGGATTGAAAACCGACAAGTTGAAGATTGAGACACTTATGCAACATATGGGAATCTTTAATAATAAAGATTCCCATATTTTGCAACATTTGTTGACTCTGTATGTCACATGTAAGTGGAATTTGTTTGCAGTCATTTCGACCAGTGCATCATTGTGGCTGATAAATATGCAGCACAACAGATATGCAGCACAACCAACTACCAGGATGCCACACACCTTCAAGGTGGTCAAGGACAACCAACTACCAGGATGCCACACACCTTCAAGGTGGTCAAGGACAACCAACTACCAGGATGCCACACACCTTCAAGGTGGTCAAGGACAACCAACTACCAGGATGCCACACACCTTCAAGGTGGTCAAGGACAACCAACTACCAGGATGCCACACACCTTCAAGGTGGTCAAGGACAACCAACTACCAGGATGCCACACACCTTCAAGGTGGTCAAGGACAACCAACTACCAGGATGCCACAACACCTTCAAGGTGGTCAGGACAACCAACTACCAGGATGCCACACACCTTCAAGGTGGTCAAGGACAACCAACTACCAGGATGCCACACACCTTCAAGGTGGTCAAGGACAACCAACTACCAGGATGCACACACCTTCAAGGTGGTCAAGGACAACCAACTACCAGGATGCCACACACCTTCAAGGTGGTCAAGGACAACCAACTACCAGGATGCCACACACCTTCAAGGTGGTCAAGGGTTGTGGTTGAATATGTCAGTCAGAACAAAGAAGGAACATTCTTAGCGAATGCCTCAAATTAACATTGATTTGTTTTCTGAGTGAGAAATTAGAACAAGCAAGACGAAAGTGCTTGCATTCTCCAGGAGATGCAGATATGATGATGGTAGACTGCAGTTACCTTTGTTGCTCAAAAGCAACAACAGTCATAGGACAATACTCTGATCTTGTAGTTCTTAAAGAACAAAAAGGCGAAAGACAAAACCTTATGACTATGTTACAGTCCAACTTGGACTATTTACAAGTTACACTACGACTACCACTCCATTACTACTATTACTGCTTCTGCCTTTTCTACTATTATTACTACTACAACTATTGCCTCCCTTCTCGCCCCTTCTCTTGTGGCAAAAGTACTTCCCCTATTTTTCACTACCTCCACCACTTCTAATACTACTTCCACTACCACTACTTATTTTCTACCTCTCTTTCTCCTGCCCCTGTCCCCTCGCCTATATATACTGGCTCACTCAGTCTCTTCTGTCAGTGTGACTTGTAAATGGTCCAAGTCGGACCGACACTTCGTCATAAGCTTTTCTCTCTCCTGTTAGGATAATGGGACAAGCTTAGTCTAAGATAAAGGTAATGGACTGTAGTTGGTAACTTAGCTTGAAAGACAGCTCTCTCCTACGCAGCCATCCCCGCAGGCGATGTCTTGAAGCTGTCCTATACACTCCCTAAGGGCTGAAATAGTAAGATTGAGGGGAGAATGAGGGGAGAATGAGAGGGAAGGTGAGGGGAGAATGAGAGAGGTGAGGGGAGAATGAGGGAAGGTGAGGGGAGAATGGGAGAGAAGGTGAGGGGAGAATTAGAGGGAAGGTGAGGGGAGAATGTGAGGAAGGTGAGGGGAGAATGTGGTTGTAAATATATGATTACCCCTAAAGGGTGTTGTGTCAGCAATATCTCAGAAACTGATGGCTGAAGTTTTACTTACATGTTTGGCCTCGATGGCCCACCGTTTACCGGGTGTATGATAAATCTGCCTAGAACATACATCAGTTCCTAACTGCGCAGACTTACCTGGGTATTTGTATCGGACCCTTAATTTACCTGGGTATCCGGTGTCTTGATTGAAGAATAGTGTCTTTAGGAATGTCCACGTATTCCACTCAGTCTGGAAATTTGTAGCACTCACACTGGTACACTACGTTCACCAAGATTTGTCTTTCGTGGTAATGTCACAATATTCAACCACATGTAACGTATATTAGGATTGTCTACCAGGTTGAGGACGCACTGTTAGTTCCTTTGTTAAAGTCAACTCAATCGCAACACGCGTTTTGTCCCATGGTTTATTGCAATCTAACCCGCGGCGCCCTCTGCTGGCCCCAGTTTGCCCTGGCTTCTTGACACACAAAAGAAGTGTCGATCAAGCATGTTCATTTGCTTGCCAAACTTCTACAGGAAGCAATGCAGAATGCTTAATTTCTTGACATGTCTCGATCACTGAGAGTTCATTATTGTCCCACATGTGAATAGAGTGAGGTAGGAGTTTTCCTGTACCTTTCCTGTTGTGGTACAGAGATTAAATACTCTCGTTAACTCACATTGGTTGCAGCACTGGTCTCCTGCAAGGAAGTGGCGTGGTAAAGCATCTGCTTTCAATTAAGTGTTGATGCCCAAGCTAGCAAGACGCCATTGCCCTTTTTGAGAGGGGCGTCTCTCAGGGCTGAAAGGGCTGATGCACCCCCTACCTCCTGGAGAAATTTCTCCACATCTCCTATGTCAAGCTTATTTGTGTACTCCTTGTTCTCGTGTGCCACATGCCGATATTACATCTTATTCACTGTTCGTTTAGTCTGGTCGAAAGCACTGCAGTAATAAGCAAAACATATTCAGTGGACAATCAAGTCAATTGATGCCGATATCTGTCGCATGCTACCATTTGTACATGCGATTTCGGGCTGCATTACTACGTCACACATCGTAGGTATCGGAAGAGGAGTCCCCGTGAAGAAATTGAAGGTCTCTAACTTCAAGAAGCAGTGAGTCCACGAAGGAAGAAGTACATAATGCTAGTGAAGAAGTACATAATGCTAGTGAAGACGTACATAATGCTAGTGAAGAAGTGCTTGTTTGTCTCATCTGTGGTCGTACCCATGAGACTTATACTGTGTTACCAACGATTTACCGAGAAAGTTTCATCATCTGTGCAGATTCAGACTGTTTCCCACATCAGCAGCTGCCCAGTACCACATCAGCAGCTGCCCAGTACCACATCAGCAGCTGCCCAGTACCACATCAGCAGCTGCATAGTACCACATCAGCAGCTGCCCAAGTACCACATCAGCAGCTGCCCAGTACCACATCAGCAGCTGTCCAGTACCACATCAGTAGCTGCCCAGTACCACATCAGCAGCTGCCCAGTACCACAGCTCTCGATCCTACCTCCAAGATCAAGAGTGTATGGGCCTGGATTACTCACCTGCTGCGGTGAGTGCAGAGCTCACCTGAAATATCTATGGACGATTTGAATGAAGACTTTGATACCAACAAATTATACTGTAATGACCTTTCTTGCAATGAACATTCTGAAGAGTATCTGGAGCTTTCTGTCCCCATATGGCTCAAAATAAAGTACAATATTAATCCTGGGTTTGTTTGAACTCATCCAACAAGAATTAAGGCTAAACCAGCTTTTTAATTTTGCCATATTTAGCAAACTTCCCCACCTATGTCAGTCTATGTTTTTTTACTACGGGATACTGTTCAAACTGGATTCTGAAACAAAAATTTCTGTTGGATTAACAGGTCGTCAGGCAGGAAGTGTTGTGTGAGTGACTCTCCATTACCTGCGTTCACTCCATCCCAGGTACATCTGTCAGCTGGCAAAAAATGTGTTGACGGAACGAGGGTTAGGGAGCAGGTGAGGGGGATGCAGCAGGAAGAAAGGTAGAGAAATAGGTCCTGGAAGACTAGCAGGAAGAGTGGTGAAAATGGAAGCTGTGGTGAGGCGGGAAGAGGAATGGGAACGGGAAGTGTGGTGGGAAGAGGGGCAGGGGTAGAGGTGAGAATAAAAAGGAAGAGGGTTATGCGAATGAGAGCTGTGAATGTTGCAGGAAGAGGACTGTAAAATTGGAGCTGTGAGTTTGGTGGGAAGAGGACTGGAGAATGGGAGACATAAGTTTGGCAGGAAAATGGGTGAAGAATGGAGGCAGAACGTTGGGAAAAGAACAGGAAGAGGAGCATGTCAAAAAGGAGGTGGGGAAGCAGGGTGAAAAGGAGTGTGGAAGTATAGCATGCACCGAGCATGTCCTTTTAAAGTAGGTGTGCATCATACGTAACCACACATCCTGTGTTCCATTAGTAACCAGCTAAAAGCATGCTGTTATGGGTTGACCGGGGAATGATTGAGGGTTGGAATAATACTGGCACTTTCTTTGGTAGCGTATGTTGCAGTGATGAATACTGATCTGCCGAGCCATGGTCCAGTCTGAGAGATGTCCTGCTTACATCTGGCTCTAGCCACACAGACATGCGCAGAATATGAATCTGAGTCTGGACTGACTGTTACACTGGTATAAATATATTACATAGAATAATGACAATAATGATTATGATAGCATAATTACAGTACTGACAAAGCACTCTTCCCCATTCACACTCGAGGATAGTTCCCATTTGTGATGGTCAACCATTCAGATTGAAGGGTGAGCTCCAAGTTAGCCTTGGAGGTCCGTGCCTTATCTGCTTCCAGATGATTACCACATAGAGTTCTGACCTCCATATGGATGCATTGGCTGTAACCAGAGTACTCTTTCTTGCTCTGTCTGGTAGTCTATTCATATTACGGTGTCTGGTATCTTATTAGGAATTATTATTAGTTACACTGGTGATGGGAATACATTGGTAAATAGTTATTCATTAACATTTCTTGACTGCTTAAGAGATTGCTTCCTCGCTTGTATTTTCTCATTACTGCTAAGTACAACATGCCTTTGAGCAGTACCTATGTTCGTAATAAAGGATTCTCTCCTTGAAACATTATGATCTATTACATTATTGCTTTACAGCGTTACGACTGCATTGCACTGCATTATAGCTTATTATATCTAACTACAGAATGTTTAGGCTGGTTACGTAATGACACCAATTTGTGTTATGAGTTTGGGGATGGTATATGTGCTGCGTACTCTCCAAAGACCATTCCTACAACGTTGGTATATTTCTCGCTCTATTAGCAACGAATGTCATTATCATTTAACTGTTGGGCAGCATCGTGAATTAATTCCTAATTAGCTAGTGACTGATCAGTCACCGATGGTTTCCTCATCTGGTGTGTCTGTTGCGCAGAGAGTTAGGTTTTGTTTGTACTTTCCACACCGTTTCCTCGCTCGTAACAATCGTGTTCCGGAGTTGTACAAGAATGACATTCAATACCGACACGATGAAAACTGAGACACATGTGCAACATCTGGGTATCTTTATTGTAGACGTTTTGCCCTCCAGTGGCGGCAAATAGCATCAAGAAAGGCATCAGTAGATCCAGGAAGATGAAGTAACCCTTCACTAGCATTCGCTCTAAGTAAATCGAAAATATCATCAAGAGGAACATTAATGAGGAAGGACCCAACGTCATGACTTAGCAACTTACAGGAGGGTGTGGCCGAACACATTCGATGAAGTCTTCAGAGTCACGGAGGAGAGCAGGAGAAAAAGTTCCAAGAAGAGGAGTGAGAGTCTTGGCCAGTCAGGAGGCAAGATAATATGAGAGGGAACCTTTGGAGGAAATGATGAGACGTAGAGAGATATTAGGTTTATGAGTTTTAGGAAAACCATTGAAATGAGGTAGAGAGAGAGACAGATAACTTAGAAACGTTGAACAAGATACATGAAGTTTATTACTGAAAGATCTCTTGATGCGATGAAGAGGGTTAGGAACCAGATGAGTGTAGGTACGTTTACCTGGAGAGGGTTTCGGGGGTCAACGCCCCCGCGGCTCGGTCTGAGACCAAGCCTCATGGTGGATCAGTGTCTGATCAACCAGGCTGTTACTGCTGGCCGCACGCAAACTGACGCACGAACCACAGCCCGGTTGGTCAGGTACTGACTTTAGGTGCCTGTCCAGTGCCTTCTTGAAGACAGCAAGGGGTCTATTGTATGCTGGGAGGCAGTTGAACAGTCTTGGACCCCGGACACTTATTGTGTTGTCTCTCAGTTTACTCTTGGCATCCCTGCTTTTCATTGGGGAAATGTTGCATCTCCTGCCAAGTCTTTTGCTTTCATAGCGAGTGATTTTCGTATGCAGGTTTGGTACCAATCCCTCCAGGACCTTCCAAGTGTATATTATCATGTATCTCTCTCGCCTGCATTCCAGAGAATACAGATCAAGAACCTTTAGCCGTTCCCAGTAATTTAGGTGCTTTTTCGTACTTATGTGTGCTGTGAAAGTTCTTTGTACACTCTCCAGGTCTGCAATGTCTCCAGCCTTGAAGGGGGTCATTAGTGTACAGCAGTATTCCAGCCTAGAAAGAACAAGCGATTTGAAGAGAATCATCATGGGGTTGGCATCCCTAGTTTTGAAGGTTCTCATTATTCATCCTATCATTTTCCTAGCAGATGAGGTAGATACATTGTTGTGGTCTTTGACATTATCACACCTAGGTCCTTCACATTTCTTTTTTAATTTCCTCAAGTTTTACATATCTGAGTAGTTGAAATTTCTCCTCTTTGAACTTCTTATTGTTTTGAGTGGCCCATTTGAAGATTTGGTTGATGTCCGCTTGGAGTCTTGAGGTGTCTTCGATGGAGGTCACTGCCATGGCAATCCGGGTGTAATTCACAAAGGATGACACGGAGCTATGGCTTACATCTCTATGTCAGAAATGAAGATGAGGAATAGAATTGGAGCGAGTACTGTGCCTTGTGGAATTGAGCTTTTCACAGTGGCTGCCTGGGACTTTGCTCTGTTTACTATTGCTCTTTGTGTTCTATTTGTCAGGAAGTTATAGATCCATCTACCAACTTTTCCTGTTATTCCTTTATCACGCATTTTGTGCACTATTACACAATGGTCACACTTGTCAAAAGCTTTTGCAAAGTCTGTGTATACTACATCTGTATTTTGTTTATCCTCAACAGCATCCAGGACCTTATCATAGTGGTAGAGTAGCTGGAACAGGCAGGAGCGACCTGCTCTAAACCCGTGTTGCCCTGGGTTGTGTAGTTGATGGGTATCTAGGTGGTTGGCGATCTTGCTTCTTAGAGCCCTCTGAAAGATTTTTATATGGGATGTTAGTGCTATCGGTCTGTAGTTCTTTGCAATTGCTTTACTGCCCCCTTTGTGGAGTGGGGCTATGTATGTTGTTTTTAGTGTGTGTGGAATGACCCCTGTGTCCATGCTCCCTCTCCATAGAATGCTGATGGCACGCAATTCTTGCAATTCTTGATGAACACGGAGTTCCATGAGTCTGGGTCTGGGGCAGAGTGCATTGGCATGTTATTTATTGCCTTTCAAAGTCTTGTGGAGTTAGGATAATATCTGAGATTTTTGAGATGATCAAATTTTGGGTTTCGTTCATAAAGAATTCATTTGGGTTGTCGACCCTTAGACTGTGCAGCGGATCGCTGAACACTGAGTCGTATTACATAAGAACATAAGAAAGGAAGAACACTGCAGCAGGCCTGTTGGCCTATACTAGGCGGGTCCTTCACAATCCATCCCACTAATAGGACATTTGCCCAACCCAATTTACAATGCTACCTAAGCAATAAACTCTAAAAATTCAATTTACCCATGTGCAAGACCCAGTGTTGGGACTAAGAAGTTTGATAAAGCTCATGGAGTAGGGAGAGAGTGGACCTAGTAGCAACCAGTTAAGAGGCGGGGCCAGGAGCTATGAATCGACCCATACAACCCGAATTAGGTGAGTACACACACACACATAAGGATACATAAGAACTCATGTGGGTACATAGAACAAGGGCGATAATTCATACAGCCCTTGATCGTTAGGGTCTCCCCCCACCCCCATACCTCTTCCTCTATCGCCTCCCCTTACTCATCCCCCTCTCCCTCTTAACATAAGAACATAAGAATGGAGGAACACTGCAGAAGGCCTACTGGCCCATACAAGGCAGGTCCTTATCAAAACCACTACTACCTAAGAATTTACTCCTGTACTCACGACACTAATCAAACCCAGCCCCTCCCACTCATATATTTGTCCAATCTCTTTTTAAAGCCACCCAAGGTCCTAGCCTCTATCACCCTACTCGGAAGATTGTTCCACGCATCTACAACTCTGTTCGAAAACCAGTACTTGCCTATGTCCTTTCTAAATCTAAATTTATCCAATTTAAATCCGTTATTTCTCGTTCTTACTTGGTTCGATATCCTCAGTATTTTATTAATATCTCCTTTGTTTATGCCCATCATCCACTTGTACACCTCGATGATATCTCCTCATTCTACGTCTCTCCAGAGAGTGGAGATTCAATGCTCTAAGTCTATCTTCATACGGGAGATTTCTTATACTGTAAATCATTTTAGTCATTCTTCTTTGTATGTTCTCCAATGAATCTATATCCATCCTGTAGTAAGGAGACCAAAACTGAGCTGCATAATCCAAATGAGGTCTCACTAGTGATGTATAGAGCTGTAAAATAACTTTTGGACTTCTGTTGCTTATACTTCTTGAAATAAATCCTAGTAATCTGTTAGCCTTATTGCGCACACTTAGGCACTGTTGTCTTGGCTTTAGATTTCTGCTTACCATGACTCCCAAGTCTTTTCACATTCTGTATGATCAAGCTCAACTTCACCTAGTTTATAAATTCGAGGGATATTTTCATTACCAACGACAAGCACCTTACACTTGTCCACATTGAACTTCATCTGCCACTTTTCAGACCAAGACATTAATTTATCCAAATCCTCCACTCCCCCATTCTCCCCTCCCTGGCCTTTCCACTCCCCCACCCACCCACATCCTCCCTCCTCTCTCTCTCTCTCTCTCTCTCTCTCTCTCTCTCTCTCTCTCTCTCTCTCTCTCTCTCTCTCTCTCTCTCCTCTCTCCTCTTTCTCACCTCTATCTGCACTTTCCCTCTCCTTTCTCTTTCTCTCCCTCCCTCCCTCCCCCCCATTCTCCTCTCTCTCCCTCCCCCCTTACAACTAACCCCCACCCCCAACCCCCTCCCAACACTTTCTCCTCTCTCTACATCTCTCTCGCCTCTACCTTCTCTCTCTCACTTTTCCTCTCTCCCTTTTCTCTTCCCCTCTCCCTCCCCCACCCACTCCCCACCCCATTCTTCCCTCCCTTCCTCCTCCCTTTCCTCTAGCCCCTTCCCACTCCCCACCCCTCCATCACTCTCCCTTGCCCCCTGCCTCACTCTCCCCATCCCTCTCCCCTTACACTCTCCCTCTCTTACACTCTCACTCTCTCTCACACACACACTCTCTCACACTCACTCACACTATCTCACATGCTCTCTTTCTCTCTCCACTTTCCCATCTTCATCCTCTCTCTATTCCTCCTACCCATCTCTTCTCACTCCTTCCCTCCCCCTTGCTTCCCCCTGCACTTCCCTTCCCCCCCCCTTGTACCCCCTAACCCTAACCTTGTACCCCCTAACCCTCCCACATCTCTCTCCTCTCTGCCTCCCACTCTCTATCCCTGTATCTCACACTCTCTCATTCACACTCTCTCACCCACACTCACAATCCCTCACACTCTCTCACTCCCATGCTATAAAATTTCTCTCTCTCTCTCTCTCACACATAGACGCACTCACTCTGAAAATACATAGCTTCGTTCTGTGGTATAATGGGCTACCCAAGAAAAGGGATGACAACAAGGGGTCTGGTGGTTGAGCCTGGGAGGGTAGCTTGGGAGGCAGAGCTCACTAAAAGGGAGGAAGAGTGGGGAAGGAAGCTAGCAGAGCTTAGCACGAAAATGGAGGAGAGGATAGCTGCAGAGAGCAGGAAGTGGGAGCTACAAACCAAAACAGCAGAAACTAAGATACAGTGCTTAGAAGTGGAACTGCAAAACCTGAAACAGCTTAAAAAAAATGAGAATTTAGACATGCACCAGAAACTTGTGCATCAGTCACAGACAAGGGGACTGTAGGGAGCACAGAAGTTATCCTGTATGCAAAGGCCGTATCAGACCCACGTGTGGCCCGGGAAAGGAAAAAAACAAGGAGCACACTAACAACAAATGGGGGGCTGAAGACAATGACATAGCTATGATGTATGGAGAGACTCCAACAATCAACTGTGGTGGCCAGGAACACACGCGCAGGAAGGACAGACCATGGAGCATAGGGGCTTCAGCCAGGGAAGGGACTGAAGGAAGGGTCATTTCAATGGAAGGAAATAAAACAGCTCTGAGGATGCAATTAGAGACACAGTGGGAGGAGGAAAGAGAGAAGTCAATTTTTGTCTACAGGCTCCAGGAAGTCGAGGGGGATACCCATAATAAAAGAAAACAGGAGAAAAAAACCGATTGAAGGTATCATGAAAGCAATAGGTGAAGGTAACATGACCCAGGTGACAAATTTTCGGAGAATTGGGTGGTTTACAAGGGGAAGAAAACGGCCTTTCAAAGTAATTTTCAAGGCAGAACCAGTTCGATCCATGATCCTGCAGGAGAAAACACGACTGAGAGAGAATCAGGAGTACCAGAGAGTGTACCTCGATCGGGACAGACCACAAGAGGAAAGGATGTTACTGAAAGAGAGGATACAACGACGGAAGGAGGAACGAGAGGAATTGACAAGGAAGAGCGGAGGCACCCAGACCCAGGTAGAAGGGCAGACACACCCTCCAAAAACACCCGCAGAAGGACTCCAACCACGAGAACCCCAAGGCAACTGAACAATTTAAACTGACACCCACACCCCGTTCCTTCTGCCCCCCATCACAAACCCCACCCCTACAGAAACCCCCACCCCTATAGCAACCCCCTATGGGCCCTCTGCCCCAACCCCCATCATAAACCCCACCCCCACCACAACCCCTAATAGGCACGTGCCAGGGCTCCTGCACCAACCCCAACATTCCCCCAGGACCACAGTTTTAGAAACGAAGTTGAAGGTTTGGTACACGAACGCGGATGGAATAACAAATAAATATGAGAAGAATGGCAGGGAGGGAAGGAAGAATGGCGGGGAGGGAAGGAAGAATGACAGGGAGAGAAGGAAGAAAGGCAGGGAGGGAAGGAAGAAAGGCAGGGAGAGAGGGAAGGAAGGTAGGAAGGAGGAAGGGTAGGAAGGAGGGAGGGAACGAAGCAGTGGAACGAAAGAATAAATGAGAAGCCCCCAGACATCATAGCAGTCACAGAAACGAAACTCAATGAGGCAATAACAGACACAATCTTCCCACAGGGTTATCAGATCCTGAAGAAAGATAGGAGTAGAGGTGGGGGGAGGGATTGCACTGCTTGTAAGGAGATTTGAGGAAATGGAAGGAATGGATGCGATTAGTGAAAGGGACTACATAATAGATACACTTCAGTCGGGGGAACATAAGATAGCCATTGCAGTGATGTATAACCCACCACAGAACTGCAGGAGGCCAAGAGAGGAATATGAAGAGAGCATCAGAGCAATGGTGGACACACTGGCTGAGGTGGCAAGAAGAGCTCACTCGAGCAGAGCAAAATTACTAGCTATGGGCGACTTCAACAACAGGGAGATCGATTGGGAAAACATGGAGCCACATGGGGGGCCAGAAACATGGAGAGCCAAGATGATGGATGTGGTACTGGAAAACCTTATGCACCTACATGTCAGGGCCACTACCAGAGAGAGAGGAGAGGACGAACTGCTCAATGTCTGAGCAGCTCAGACATTGAGGACATCACATATGAGAGGCCCCTGGGAGCCAGTGACCATGTGGTTCTGAGCTTTGAGTACATAGTAGAGTTACAAGTGGACAGGGCAACAGGAGTTGAAATGGAAAAGCCAAACTATAAGAGAGGGGACTACACGGGTATGAGGAACTTTCTGCAGGAGGTTCAGTGGGACAGAGACATGAAAGAAAAGTCAGTAAAAGAAATGATGGAATACATAACAACAAAATGCAAGGAAGCAGAGGAAAGGTTTGTTCCCAAGGGCAACAGAAATAATGGGAAGTCCAGAACGAGCCCTTGGTTTACCCAAAGGTGCAGGGAGGCAAAGACTAAGTGCGCTAGAGAATGGAAAAAGTACAGAAGGCAAAGGACCCAGGAAAATAAGTAGATTAGTCGTAGAGCCAGAAACGAGTATGCACAGATATGGAGGGAGGCCCAGCGACAGTACGAAAATGACATAGCATCGAAAGTCAAATCTGACCCGAAACTGCTGTATAGTCACATTAGGAGGAAGACAACAGTCAAAGACCAGGTGATCAGGCTGAGGAAAGAAGGTGAGGAACTCACAAGAAACGATCAAGAGGTATGTGAGGAGCTCAACACGAGATTTAAGGAGGCATTTACAGTGGAGGCAAGAAGGACTCTGGGAAGACAGTAGAGAGTGGAACATCAACAAGGAATATACCAACAAGTATTGGATGACATACACACAACTGAGGAGGAGGTGAAGAAGCTGCTAAGTGACCTTGATACCTCAAAGGTGATGGGACCAGACAACATCTCCCCGTGGGTCCTTAGAGAGGGAGCAGAGACGCTGTGTGTGCCACTAACCACAATATTCAACACATCCCTTGAAACTGGGCAACTACCTGAGGTATGGAAGAAGGCAAATGTAGTTCCCATTTTTAAGAAAGAAAAGAGAAACGAGGCACTAAACTATAGACCAGTGTCACTTACGTGTATAGTGTGCAAAGTAATAGAGAAGATAATCAAGAGGTGAATGGTGGAGCACCTGGAACGGCACAGATTCATGGAAGGCAAATCCTGTGTCACAAACCTTCTGGAGTTCTATGACAAAGTAACAGAAGTAAGACACGAGAGAGAGGGGTGGGTTGATTGAATTTTCTTGGACTGCAGGAAGGCCTTCGACACAGTTCCTCATAAGAGATTAGTGCAGAAGTTAGAGGATCAGACGTGTATAACTGGAAGGGCACTGCATTGGATCAAAGAATACCTGACAGGGAGGCAACAACGAGTCATGGTACGATGAGGTATCACAGTGGGCGCCTGTGACGAGCGGGGTCCCACAGGGATCAGTCCTAGGACCAGTGCTATTCTTGGTATATGTGAATGACATGACGGACGGGATAGACTCAGAAGTGTCTCTGTTCACAGACGATGTGAAGTTAATGAGGAGAATTAAATCAGATGAGGATCAGGCAGGACTACAAAGAGACCTAGACATACTGGACACCTGGTCCAGCAACTGGCTTCTCGAATTTAACCCCGCCAAATGCAAAGTCATGAAGATCGGGGAAGGGCAAAGAAGACCGCAGACAGAGTATGGGCTAGGTGGCCAAAGACTGCAAACCTTGCTTAAGGAGAAAGATCTTGGGGTGAGTATAACACTAAGCACGTCTCCGGAAGCACACATCAACTAGATATCTGCTGCAGCATACGGGTGACTGGCAAACCTGAGAATAGCGTTCAGATACCTTAGTAAGGAATCGTTCAAAACACTGTACACCGTGTACGTCAGGCCCATACTAGAGTATGCAGCGCCAGTTTGGAACCCGTACCTGGTCAAGCATGTCAAGATTTTAGAGAAAGTGCAAAGGTTTGCAACAAGGCTAGTTCCAGAGCTAAGGGGAATGTCCTACGAAGAAAGGTTAAGGGAAATCGGCCTGACAACACTGGAGGATAGAAGGGTTAGGGGAGACATGATAACGACATACAAAATACTGCGGGGAATAGACAAGGTGGATAGAGACAGGATGTTCCAGAGAGGGGACACAGAAACAAGGGGTCACAATTGGAAGTTGAAGACTCTTATGAGTCAAAGGGATGTTAGGAAGTATTTCTTCAGCTATAGAGTAGCCAGGAAGTGGAATAGTCTAGCAGGTGATGTAGTGGAGGCAGGAACCATACATAGCTTTAAGACTAGGTATGATAAAGCTCATGGAGCGGGGAGAGAAAGGACCCAGTAGCGATCAGTGAAGAGGCGGGGCCAGTAGCTGAGTCTCGACCCCTGCAACCACAATTAGGTGAGTACACACACACACACAGTAAAGGCACCGCAATGGATGAGGGAATACATGACAGTAAGGAAACAATAGGTGATGGTAAGTGACGAGGTGTCAGAGTGGGCGCCTGTGACAGTGGGGTTTTCAAGGGACTTTCCTACGACCGGTGCTGTTACTGCTATGTGGGAATGACTTGACGGAAGGAATACATTGAGAGATATCCTTGTCTGCAGACAATGTGAAGCTAATGAATTCAAGTGGACGAGGATTAGGCAGGACTACAAAGGAATCTGCACAGAATGCAAACCATTTCCATCAAATAGCTCCTTGAGTTTAACCCCATATATTGCAATGTCATAAAGACTGGGGAAGGTCAAAGACGACGAAAGACTGAGTACATACTAGGGGGTCAAAGGCTGCAAACCTTATTCTAGGAAAAGGATCTTGGAGTGAGAATGATATAGAACACACCTCCCGACAAGCACATAAAAAAAAAAATAACTGCTGCAACCCATGGGCGTCTGGCAAATCTAAGAATATAGTTTAGACACCTAAGTAAGGAGTCATTCAAGAAACTGTACACAGTGTATGTCAGGACCATATTAGAGTATGCAACACCAGTTTGGAGCCCACACCTAGACAAGAATTTCAAGAAATTAGAAAAAGTGCATAGGATGTCAACAAGACTAGTCCCAGAGGTCAGGTTATGCCCCACGTGGAGAAGAAATCATCCAGACGACACTGGAAGGCAGTGGGGATAGGAGAGACACGATAACTACGTATTAAATACTAGGAGGAATTGACAAGGTGGACAGAAACAGGATGTTCCAGAGATGGGACACAGAGACAAGGATTCACAGCTCGAAGTTGAAGACTCAGATGAGTCACAGGGATGTTGGGAAGTATTTCTTCAGTCACAATTGTCAAGAAGTGGAATAACCAAGAAAGTGATGTAGTGGAGGCAGGATCCATACATAGCTTAAAGAAGAGGTATAATAAAACTCGCAGAGCAGGGAGTGACCTAGTAGCATCCAGTTAGGAGGCGGGGCCAGGAGCTATGAATTGACCCCTGCAACCACAACTAGGTGAGTACACACAAGAGCGTGCATAAAACATCTGCCATAGTTATCAATCATAAGGTTTTTTAAATATCTGAGATTTTAAAATGAGAAAGAATTTACTATTTGCGGATAAACTAGTGATTGTAAAATATATCTTTCCCTCACGAACCCAATTTACTACAATTTCTTCCTATCTGTTTCATTATCATGGCATAATTTAAACATAAGTGAGCCATTTACAACATGCGGGGTATTTGGCTCACAACAAAAATACAAATCGTTTTATGGTGAAAGGATAATTGGAGACTATTTGTTATATAATGAGATACTGATGAGTGAAGGCGGATTTAATGTCACGAACGCTTTGTGTAGTCATTCTTTATGATGAGTGTTGGACCTTGGAGGTCGTGTGGGAACCTTAGTGTGGCTCCTGTGGGAACCTTAGTGTGTGGCTCCTGTGGGAACCTTAGTGTGTGGCTCCTGTGGGAACCTTAGTGTGTGGCTCCTGTGGGAACCTTAGTGTGTGGCTCCTGTGGGAACCTTAGTGTGTGGCTCCTGTGGGAACCTTAGTGTGTGGCTCCTGTGGGAACCTTAGTGTGTGGCTCGTGTGCAAACTTTAGTGTGTGGCTCGTGTGGGAACCTTAGTGTGTGGCTCGTGTGAGAACCTTAGTGAGTGTGGGAACCTTAGTGAGTGTGGGAACCTTAGTGTGTGGCTCCTGTGGGAACCTTAGTGTGTGGCTCGTGTGGGAACCTTAGTGAGTGTGGGAACCTTAGTGAGTGTGGGAAGCTTAGTGAGTGTGGGAACCTTCGTGAGTGTGGGAACCTTAGTGAGTGTGGGAACCTTAGTGAGTGTGGGAACCTTAGTGTGTGGCTCCTGTGGGAACCTTAGTGTGTTGCTCGTGTGGGAACCTTAGTGAGTGTGGGAACCTTAGTGAGTGTGGGAACCTTAGTGAGTGTGGGAACCTTAGTGAGTGTGGGAACCTTAGTGAGTGTGGGAACCTTAGTGAGTGTGGGAACCTTAGTGAGTGTGGGAACCTTAGTGAGTGTGGGAATCATGATCCGAGTGTAAGTGTACTTTGAGTATTTTTATGAAAAAATATCTCATGTACACTAGTAAGTATTGTAATATTATATATAAGTTTATATTAATAAGGAATAGTGATAAATAATTCTAAAATCTTCAAAAGAAGGTAAAGGTAGAACAAGAGGTGCTTGTGTACCAAGGAGCAGAGGTGCAGTAGGACAGAGGTGTATGTCAAGGACAGAGGTGCATGTCCAAGGAGCAGAGTCTATGTGTACCAAGGAGCAGAGGTGCTATGTGTACCAAGGAGCAGAGGTGCTATGTGTACCAGAAGGTGCTAGGACCAGGAGAGTGCATGTGAACCAAGGTGAGCAGAGGTGCTATGTGTAGGCGACACCAGGTAGCAGAGGTCTGTGGGACCTGATGTGAGTCCAAGGAGCAGAGGTGCTATGTGTACCAAGGGACAGAGGTGCTATGTGTACCAATGCTATGTAGTAGAGGTGCTATGTGACCAAGGAGCAGAGGTGCTATGTGCAAGGAGCAGAGGTGCTATGGTACAAGGAGCAGAGGTGCTATGTGACCTGGACAGGCAGAGGTGCTATGTGTACCAAGGAGCAGAGGTGCTATGTGTACCAAGGAGCAGAGGTGCTACAAGCAAGTGTGTACCAAGGAGCAGAGGTGCTATGTGTACCAAGGAGCAGAGGTGCTATGTACCAAGGAGCAGAGGTGCTATGTGTACCAAGGAGCAGAGGTGCTATGTGACCAAGGACAGAGGTGCTATACAGAGCAGAGGTGCTATGTGTACCAAGGAGCAGAGGTGCTATGTGTACCAAGGAGCAGAGGTGCTATGTGTACCAAGGAGCAGAGGTGCTATAGGCAAGTGTTACCAAGGAGCAGAGGTGCTATGTGTACCAAGGACAGAGTCTGTGACTGAAGAGCAGAGGTGCTATGTGTACCAAGGAGAGATGCTAGTGTACCAAGGAGCAGAGGTGCTATTGTACCAGGAGCAGAGTGCTGACCAAGGAGCAGAGGTGCTATGTGTACCAAGGTAGCAGAGGTGCTATGGTACCAAGGAGCAGAGGTGCTATGTGTACCAAGGGAGCAGAGGTGCTATGGTACCAGTAGCAGAGGTGCATGTGTACCAGGAGCAGAGGTGCTATGTGTACCAAGGGAGCAGAGGTGCTATGTGTACCAAGGAGCAGAGGTGCTATGTGTACCAAGGAGCAGAGGTGCTATGTGACCAAGGCAGAGGTGCTATGTGTACCAAGGAGCAGAGGTGCTATGTGTACCAAGGAGCGGGTGCTATGTGTACCAAGGTAGCAGAGGTGCTATGTGTACCAAGGCAGAGGTGCTATGTGTACCAAGGAGCAGAGGTGCTATGTGACCAAGGAGCAGAGGTGCATGTACCGAGCAGAGGTGCTATGTACCAAGGAGCAGAGGTGCTATGTGTACCAAGGAGCAGTTGTAAGAAGGTGCTATGTGTACCAAGGAGCAGAGGTGCTATGTACCAAGGAGCAGAGGTGCTATGTGTACCAAGGAGCAGAGGTGCTATGTACCAAGGAGCAGAGGTGCTATGTGTACCAAGGAGCAGAGGTGCTATGTGTACCAAGGAGCAGAGGTGCTATGTGTACCAAGGGAGCAGAGGTGCTATGTGTACCAAGGAGCAGAGGTGCTATGTGTACCAAGGGAGCAGAGGTGCTATGTGTACCAAGGGAGCAGAGGTGCTATGTGTACCAAGGTAGCAGAGGTGCTATGTGTACCAAGGGAGCAGAGGTGCTATGTGTACCAAGGGAGCAGAGGTGCTATGTGTACCAAGGAGCAGAGGTGCTATGTGTACCAAGGAGCAGAGGTGCTATGTGTACCAAGGACAGAGGTGCTATGTGTACCAAGGAGCAGAGGTGCTATGTGTACCAAGGTAGCAGAGGTGCTATGTGTACCAAGGGAGCAGAGGTGCTATGTGTACCAAGGGAGCAGAGGTGCTATGTGTACCAAGGGAGCAGAGGTGCTATGTGTACCAAGGGAGCAGAGGTGCTGTGTGTACCAAGGTAGCAGAGGTGCTATGTGTACCAAGGGAGCAGAGGTGCTATGTGTACCAAGGTAGCAGAGGTGCTATGTGTACCAAGGGAGCAGAGGTGCTATGTGTACCAAGGGAGCAGAGGTGCTATGTGTACCAAGGGAGCAGAGGTGCTATGTGTACCAAGGGAGCAGAGGTGCTATGTGTACCAAGGGAACAGAGGTGCTATGTGTACCAAGGGAGCAGAGGTGCTATGTGTACCAAGGGAGCAGAGGTGCTATGTGTACCAAGGGAGCAGAGGTGCTATGTGTACCACTAACAACAATCTTCAACATATCTACCGACACAGGGCAACTACCTGAGGAATGGAAGACAGCAGATGTAGTCCCAATTTGTAGAAAAAGGAGACAGACACGAAGCACTAAACAGGCCAGTATCACTTACATGTATAGTATGCAGTCATGGAGAAGATTATCAGAAGAGTGCTGGAGCACCTAGAAAGGAATGGGCATTCAACGACAGCCAGCACAGTTTCAGGGACGGGAAATCCTGTGTCACAAACCGTCTGGAGTTCTATGACAGGGTGACAGCAGTAAGACAAGAGAGAGAGGGGTGGGTAGATTGAATTTTCTAGGACTGTAAGAAGGCGTTTGACAGTTTCCCACGAGAGATTAGTGCAAAAGCTGGAGGACCAGGCGGGGATAACAAGGAAGGCACTGTAATGGATCATGGTACGTGGCGAGGTGTCAGAGTGGACGCCTGTGACGACCGGGGTTCCACAATTGTCAGTCCTAGGACCATTGCTGTTTCTGGTATATGTGAATGACATGACGGAAGGAATAGAATCAGAAGTGTCCCTGTTTGCAGATGATGTGAAGTTGATGAGAAGAATTCAATGAGACGAGGACCAGGATAACTACAGAGGAATCTGGACAGGCTCCAGACCTCGTCCAGAAACTGGCTCTTGGAGTTCAACCCCACTAAGTGCAAAAATCATGAAGGTTGGGGAAGGGCAAAGAAGACCGCAGATGGAGTACAGTCTAGTTGGCCAGAGACTTCAACCCTCACTCAACGAAAAAATCTTGGGATGAGTATAACACCCTGCATATCTCCTGAGGCGCACATCAACCAAATAACTGTTGCAACATATGGGCACCTAGCAATAGAATTCTGACAACCCAATAAGGAATCGTTCAGGACCTTGTACACCGTGTATGTCAGGTCTATATTGGAGTATGCAGCACCAGTTTGGAACCTACACCTAGCCAAGCACATAAAGAAAGTGCAATGGTTTACAACAAGACTAGTCCAGGAGCTAAGGGGCATGTCCTACTAGGGTAAATCGACCTGACGATACTGGCGGACAGGGGAGACAGGGAGGATATTATAACGACATATAAAATATTGAGAGAATATTGACAAGCTGGACAGAAACATGATGTTCCAGTGATGGGACACAATAACAAGGGATCACAGATGAAAGTTGAAGACTCATGAATCACAGGGATGTTAGGAAGTATTTCTTCAGTCACAGAGTTGTCAGGAAGTGGAATAGTCTGGAAAGTGATGTAGTAAAGGCAGGATCCATACATAGCTTTTAGAAGAGGTACGATAAAGCTAATGGAGCAGGAAGAGTGACCCAGTAGCGACCAGTGAAGAGGTTGAGCCATGGCTATGACTCGACCCCTGCAACAACAACTAGGTGAGTATAACTAGGTGAGTACACACACAAACACACACACACAAATATATATATATATATATATATATATATATATATATATATATATACACAGTAATGGTGACGTATTATCCTGGAGTATAGACCTTCCGTCTGCCGTCACTAGCAACTGGTATTACGCTTGAGTTAAATGTATCCATTTTGCTCATGTATTTACATTTACATGAATAATTAATTTGTCTAATAATTTATTCACCTGTAATAAATTTAACAGAATTCTGCAATAATTTCTCTGCCAGGATTAATGTGCAATATTTCCTGTTTATAATTCTCTTGAAATATATTTCGTACTTAGGTTGGGTTCTCATGTAACTTAATATTCCAGTGCCATGATGTTTTGTGAAAGAGAGTAACTTAGACGCTGCATACTCTCATTATAACTTATTTATTTATGATGTTTTATATTTTATGGAATAGTCGAATGTTTCTCCTTCTCTATTTAAACAAACTTAACCGTTTTATCATTAAGATTCTGATCTTTTTAGTGTATAAATTACTGTTTTGGATTTCTCCCAAATTTTATTTTACAGATTGTTATTTATTTTTCATTTAAAATAATGTAATAATTTACATTTTCGGGGTCACAGATAAAACAGTCTCTGTATTAATTTATATTTTTTGGTCACGGATAAAATAGGCTCTCAACTGAACCAGTTTAGCAGGTAACTTATGTGAAATGGTATTGTTATACTAGATGGTATCTTTCTAATCTTTCTTTGAGTTTCAGTGAGTCGACTGAGACAGATTATCTCTAGATGTTATTAAGACCACTTCGTCAGTAGGCATCTGTTCATTTAGACCACTACGACAGTAGGTCCGTCATTTGTTAGACCACTACGACAGTAGGTACGTCATTTATTAGACCACTACGACAGTAGGTACGTCATTTATTAGACCACTACGACAGTAGGTACGTCATTTATTAGACCACTACGACAGTAGGTACGTCATTTATTAGACCACTACGACAGTAGGTACGTCATTTATTAACACCAAAGCTCCAATACTGGGCATGTTTCCTTACACCTCTTCTCTTGCCACTGTTTAGTTAACAGACAGTAGGTACCTGGGTGTTAGTCGACTTGTGTGGGTGGCATCCTGGGGGTGGTAGTATATGTAAGCTAGGGCTGGACTTTCAGATGACCTGAGGCAGGATAAAAAACGACCTCTGGTATTCATAATGACCACCTGGGACAGCAGATCACTGTTATTTTCTTAATACCACTGCACCAGTAGGCCACTGTCATTTAATGAGACCACTGCACCAGTAAGCTACTGTAAATTACAAAGACCACTGTTCCATTACGAAACTCTAATTTATTAAGACTACTCCACTGCCATTTATTAAGATAACTGTGCAAGTAGGCCACTAGGATTCAATAAGATCACTGAACCAACATACTACTGCTGTTTATTAAGACACTAGGCTAGTTACTGAGATTCATTAAGAAACTAGGCTAGCAACTGAGATCCTTTAGGACACTAGGCAAATTATCGGGATTCATTAAGACACTAGAGAAGTCAGTGGTATTTATTAAGGCTAATAACCTAGTCAATGTGATTCATTAAGACACTGGTCACTGGGGTTTATTAAGGCACTAGGTTAACTACTCAGAGTGCCACTAGCAAGTGAACTAGTAGCAGCAGGAACACACACAGCAAGAGGCCTTCTTGAGCTTCCCATTGCTCGGTTTTAATGCCTGAAGCTGGGGTGTGGCTCCAAAAGGAACCTGTAGTGCTTGCTGCCTTTGCACCTCCTGATGTAGTCTGCTGCTATGCAGTTGCCACATCCTTCGAGCCCAGTGTGGGCGGGGCTTCAAACAGCCCAAGGTGCCTAGCTTCTCCCTCCGAGCTCCGTGGGGGACTGGAATGGGGCTAGTCCTGGGGGCAACTGGCCCCAGAAGACGAGGAGGTACTTGTACCACCTCCCATGACAGACAGTCAGACAGCCATGGCAGACAGCCAGCAGTAGCCAGAACTCTACCACGCAGTCAGCTCGTATAAATAATCTTCCTACCTGCTAGTGTACCTGACCTATAATCTAGTGATCCCATTGTGGAAAAAAAAATTCCTTTGAAACACGAAAAGGTGCAAAATCTTGAGGATATAAGAAAAGTGTACAGTTTTGTAGTAATACGATAAACAGTGTAGAGTTTGTCAGTGAACGTATACAACAACATAAGATCATTTATCATCTAGAAACATTTCCACAGTGTTGCCGTAGCTAATAACCAGTAAGAAATTGGTACTTACTGTGGTGGAGTGAGAACATTAGAAATTCCTTCCTTTTTGAAATACGAGACGTATACAGTGAAAATACATTAAACTTGTAGTTAGCAGCGGTCTCAATATACACAACGAAGAGCAAATATTCCTCCAGTAATCTTCACCAGTCAACCATAGTGATAGAATAGGATTTGTTGTGATGGAGGTGGAAAAAATCTAGAAAAGCTAAATACAGTGATCTATGCGACCGAGGTCACTGACAGTTCGTCATAGTAGGAGTTGCCAGAAGTCACCGGTTTCTCCAACACGCAAGTTATATTTTTTGTATCAAACTGAACACATATTACTCTGATAAATAATATTCCAGTTGTCCCTTCATGAGCTAGTCCAAAATCACCTACCGGATACGTTAAAAATAAGTGAACCACTGACCGGATTCGTCCAAGAAATAAGTGAACCATTGACCGGATTCAAACGGATTCGTTGAAAAATAAGGTATCCTTTGACCGGATTCATAAACTGACGGGGCTTTAGGCGCCCTTATCAAACACCCAAACAGTAACTACTAGAGCGGTAAGCTTGTCCCAAACAATACACGTACAAATACAAAAAAGACAGATCTACAGTTTAAGGAGCTTAGTAGTAGGATATTACCTGGAGTTTACCTGGAGAGAGTTCCAGGGGTCAACGCCCCTGCGGCCCGGTCTGTGACCAGGCCTCATGTTGGATCAGAGCCTGATCAACCAGGCTGTTACTGCTGGCCGCACGCAGTCCAACGTACGAACCACAGCCTGGCTGGTCAGGCACCGACTTTAGGTGCCTGTCCAGTGCCTGCTTGAAGACAGCCAGGGGTCTATTGGTAATCCCCCTTATGTATGCTGGGAGGCAGTTTAACAGTTTTGGGCCCTTGATACTTATAGTGTCTCTCAAAGTGCTAGTGGCACCCCTGCTTTTCATTGGGGGGATGTTACATAGTCTGCCGAGTCTTTTGCTTTCGTTGGGAGTGACACTCGTATGCAAGTTTGGTATTAATCCCTCTAGGATTTTCCAAGTGTATATAATAATGTATCTCTCCCGCCTGCATTCCAGGGAGTACAGGTTTAGGAACTTCAAGCGTTCCCAGTAATTGAGGTGGTTTATTTTAGTTATGAGTGCCGTGAAGGTTCTCTGTACATTTTCTAGTTCAGCAATTTCACCTGCCTTGAAAGGTGCAGTTAGTGTGCAGCAATATTCCAGCCTAGATTGAACAAGCGACCTGAAAAGTGTCAACATGGGCTTGGCATCACTGGATTTGAAGGTTCTCATTATCCATCCTGTCATTTTTCTGGCAGATGCGATTGCTACAGTGTTATGGTCCTTGAAGGTGAGATCCTCTGTCATGATCACTCTCAGGTCTTTGACATTAGTTTTTCGCTCTATTGTGTGGTTGGAATTTGTTTTATACTCCGATGAGATTTTAATTTCCTCACGTTTTCCATATCGGAGTAATTGAAATTTCTCATCATTGAACTTCATATTGTTTTCTGCAGCCCATTTAAAGATTTGGTTGATGTCTGCTTGGAGTCTTGTAGTGTCTTCAATGGTGGACTGTCAAGCAGATTCGGGTGTCATCTGGAAGACACGGCACTGTGGCTGATATCCCTGTCTATGTCCGATATAAGGATGAGGAACAGGATGGGAGCGAGTACTGTGCCTTGTGGAACAGAGCTTTTCACAGTAGCTGCCTCAGACTTTACTCTGTTGACTACTACTCTTTGTGTTCTACTTTTTAGGAAATTATAGATCCATCTATCAACTTTTCCTGTTATTCCTTTATCACGCATTTTGTGTGCTATTACACCATGGTCACACTTGTCAAAGGCTTTTGCAAAGTCTGTGTATATAACATCTGCATTCTGTTTGTCTTCTAGAGCATCCAGGACCTTGTCGTAGTGGTCTAGTAGTTGGGACAGACAGGAGCGACCTGCTCTAAACCCATGCTGCCCTGGGTTGTGTAATTGATGGTTATCTAGATGAGTGGCGATCTTGCTTCTTAGAACCCTTTCAAAGATTTTTATGATATGTGACGTTAGCGCTATTGGTCTGTAGTTCTTTGCTATTGCTTTACTGCCGCCTTTGTGGAGTGGGGTTATGTCTGTTGTTTTTAGTAACTGCGGGACGACCCCAGTGTCCATGCTCCCTCTCCATAGGATGTTAAAAGCACGTGATAGGGGCTTCTTGCAGTTCTTGATGAACACTGAGTTCCATGAGTCTGGGCCTGGAGCGGAGTGCATGGGCATGTCATTTATCGCCTTTTCAAAGTCATGTGGCGTCAGGGTAATGTCAGATAGGCTTGCGTCTACCAGGTTCTGTGGCACTCTCATAAAAAATTCATATACATAACATACAGTAAAACAACCAATGAAATCACATGATGAAATCCTGTGTAGTCTGCAACCAAACAACCAAATGGGCTATTGCATGGACTACTTGCAACTTCTGTGATAACTGGACCCACGCACCTTGTGCAGATATTCAGGAATCATCTGCAAGAGATATTAAACTAAGAAGTGTTTTTGGGGATGCCCAAATGAGATCCAACTGTCGAATAAAATCACATTGATAATAAAAATTAACATCAAAACCTGACATCATTCTATAACAGATGGGAAAATAAAAAGTCTAGGCCGGATGGTGCTATCACCCCTTGTGCAGATGTCTTGGTAGACAGTAACTGTAAGAATGGAGAAATGAATGTTAATGGCCTGGAGGGAGACAGGAGCTGTAGTGGGGAAATAGGTGTAGACAAGGATATGAAAAAAACCAATGTTACAAACTAGCAACACCACGGGAGATAGTAAATAAGGGGATGCCCCTAGAAATAGTGAAGATAAATTACGATAAATAACTGGTGAAAGCTCCATTGTTAGTACCAGTGCTGAAGATAGAAATGAGACAGGAAAATGCGCACCAGTAGGGAATACAGCCACAAAAAAACAAGGCAAACAGAAACCAGGCCTATGCAAATTATATGCACTTGGTATCTGCAGGCATGGAATATCTGGAAAAACAGATGCGACGTGCAACTTTGACCACCCCAGGAAATGCCGTGCCCATATTGCAATAGGTAAATGCAACCTACCTTTCTGTAATCTTTTCCAGTGCTATAACTTATATTGCCAGGCACACCATCTAAAGGGTACAAGAAGATACAGAACATCCAGACCATGGGAAAACCTGGGTAGCCACAGCCACTCCAGAAAGAGAGTTTTTTTTTAGCACCAGGAAGGAAAAAAAGCTGGCAGGAAATGACAAAAATCGTACACCAACTTCGATCATTTCTGGAGTGGAATCACAGTCGATGACCTCCACTCAAAAACAACAGATATTAGTGCCAGGAAAAAAAGATTTCCCCCCCATACCACCAATCCGACGACATTTTCTTTGCAAATATATAGGGTCTAAAGCCAACAACGAACAACAAAATACCTTTCATCCGTGTACTGCTTACAGAATCAAACGCAATGTTCGTGGTTTTCACAGAGACCCACATAAAGGATCACTTGGACAACGAAATATGAATCCCGGGTTACAAGCTATACAGGTGTGACAGAGTGAACAGGCAAAAGGGGAAAGGGGTTGACCTGTATATCACAGAGTCACTTATATGCTCAGAACTACTAAATGCCTCAAATGATGTAGTTGAAGTTTTAGCAGTAAAGATCGAGAACCAAAATCTGGTCATTGTGGTTATATACAAGCCTCCTGACGCAACGTCCCAACAATTCCAGGAACAACTTTTGAAAATTGACCAATGTCTGGAAAACCTTCCAGCTCCTGCCCCAACATCTTGCTCCTGGGGGATTTCAACCTAAGGCACCTAAAATGGAGGAATATTGCAAATAACGTTTTAGCAGAGAAAACACCAGGAGGCAGCTCTGATGAAAACTCGCACACACACGAGCTTTTAAATCTCTGCACCAAATTCACCTTAAACCAGCAAATAACAGAGCCTACAAGATTGAAGAATACACTGGACCTCATCTTCACTAACAATGATGATCCGAAAAGAAAGGTCACCATATCAAAAACAATATTCACAGAACACAACATAATAGAGGTTCAGACAAGTATGCGGGGGGCCCCAGACCGACAAAATGTGATCAGTCACGAGGGAGCCTTCACCAAATTCAACTTCAATAACAAAAACAAAGTGGGACCAAGTAAACCAAGTCCTAAATGATAAACTGGAAAGATAGCCTAAGCAACACAGACCCCAACCTATGTCTAGAACAGATTAACTCTGTGGCTCTCTAGGAATGCTCAAGGAAATTCCTTTAAGGAAAGGGAGAAGATGTAAACTAAAAAGAGAAAGGCGCTCCCTATACAGGCGAAGGCAAAGAATAACAGAGCTGCTAAAAGAGGCCAATATATCTCTAATACGTAGGGAGACACTGGTCAGAGAAATAGCAAACATCGAACTAAAGCTAAAGGAATCTTACAGAAGTCAAGAAGCGCGGGAAGAACTAAAAGCCATAAATGAAATCGAAAGAAGCCCAAAGTATTTCTTTTCTTATGACATATCAAAGTCGAGAACAACATCCAGTATTGGGCCCCTACTTAAACGAGATGGGTCCTACACAGATAACAGCAAGGAAATGAGTGAGCTACTCAAGTCCCAATATGACTTGTTTTTTAGCAAGCCGTTAACCAGACTAAGAGTCGATGACCTAAATGAATTTTTTATGACTGGGACGCCAAATGACTTCGAAAAGGCGATAAATGACATGCCCATGCACTCTGCTCCAGGCCCAGACTTATGGAACTCCTATGGAGGGAGCATGGACACTGGGGTCGTCCCACAGCTGCTAAAACCAACAGACATAGCCCCACTCCACAAAGAGGGAAGTAAAGCAATAGCAAAGAACTATAGACTGATAGCGCTAACGTCCCATAACATAAAAATCTTTGAAAAGGTTCTAAGAAGCAAGATCGCCACTCATCTTGATACCAATCATTTACTCAACCCAGGGAAGCATGGGTCTATTAGAGCAGGTCGCTCCTGTCTGTCCCAACTACTGGACCACTACGACAAGGTCCTGGATGCTCTAGAAGACAAACATAATGCAGATGTTATATACACAGACTTTGCAAAAGCCTTTGACAAGTGTGACCATGGTGTAATAGAACACAAAATGAGTGATAAAGGAATAACAGGAAATGTTTGTAGATGGATTTGGGGGTATTAATGTAGCAGTTGTATAACTGTAGTGTAAGCGCGCCTCTGGCAAGAAAGTGATGTAGTGAAATGATGAATGTTTTTTTTTTTTGGGTCACCCTGCCTTGGTGGGACACGGCCGGTGTGTTAATAAAAAAAAATAGTTGCTGGGATTAATTGGTCATATAACCAAAATCTCCAACGGCGGGTCATCATGTGACTAAGACCCGCGTAGAATGGTTCTGGTGTTATCCAATTTTCTATATCTTCGGGGAGATCACTCAGGATCACTGGTCTCGGGAAGTTATCCTTGTGGATGAAGTGTTGGACTCTTTGTTGGAGGGTCATCCTTTGGGTTCTGTGGGGAGGTGCGTTGTTGTAGTCGGTGGTGTTTGTTGGTTGGGGAGGGTTTTCCATGTCTGGTATATAGAGTTCCTGTATGTCATATAGTTGTCTCTTTCTTGGTTTGTCTAGTCTGACATTTATTGCATCTATATCTCCTGTTGGATGTGTAGATCTTCCGTCCTTATTCCGTCTCTCCGCTTGGTGCCCGTGATAAAGCGGAGTGCTCTGTTCTGGACTCTGTAGCCGAAGCAAATTGGATTTTGTAGTTAGTGACATGGGCACACAAGGATGTTCAAGCATTGGTCTTATTATCATCTTGTAAAAGTGTTTCTTGATGTGGGAGAAGCTTCGTTAAACCTGAAAAGTTGGCTAAGGCGGACTTTTGCTAGGTTCAATTTTTTGGAGATGTGAAATGTTGAGTGGAGTAATCTGTCGATCTCATATCCCAGGATCTTATTCGGGTTTCTGATAGAGATACCTCCCATCCTTTGTTGTTAATAGTTGATGCAAGGCCACCGATAGTGCTGATGAGAACTTTCTCCGGATTGGTCGCGATTCTCCATTTCTTCTCCCAGTTGGCCCCTAGCAGTTGGCGGATCTTACTCCAGAACCTTTCCAGTTGGTGTTTTGTATTGATTAGCCTAGAGAACAAGATATTTCCATATTAAGCTTTTGTGCTGTGTTAAAGGTGATTAATTCTCTCCTCAACCTCTGTAGTATCGCCAGTGTAGGCTGTCCCGTGTGGAGGTGCCTTCTACACTCGGCTTGGTAGTTATTCATGTTGTCTTTAATCTCCCAGGTTTGTTTGTACTGCTGATAGATCTTTGATGTTGTTACACAAAAAAACCCGCACATAGAAGAGAGGAGCGTACGACGACGTTTCAGTCCGACTTGAACCATTTACAAAGTCACACTAACAAAAAGGAGAGGGAGTATATATAGGCCAGCAGACATTGACGGGAACAAGAGTGGAAGTAGTGGAGGTAGTAGTAGTGGGGGAGTCAGTCGGATACCAAGAAAGAGGAGCACTGCAAGGGAGATAGGGGCCCACATAGGGTAGGAGCAAGAAGACAGGGAGGGGAAAATAAAGGACAAATACCCAAGGCAGAAGAAAGAAAACCCAAAGGAGGAAGAGAAAAGGGGAAGAGGGAGAAGGGGAAAAAAGAATCAGGTTAAGTCACGGGTGTTCTGAAGTTTGGAGCATTTTACAATGTAATGGGAAAGGAAGGAATCTACAGAGACAAAGCCACGACTAATATTCATACAAGGAAAGTTGTGTATAAGGGGGGATTCAACCAGACTTCGACTGTGAAAGTTAGAAGTAGGGTAGACAGTTTTAGCAGAAGACCAGTCTATAGGATGATTGTGATCTCTGACATGACAGAAAAGAGCATTGTTGGTGTCGGCAAGACTAACACTACTTTTGTGCTCCCCGAGTCTGTCAGAAAGAGATCGGCCAGTTTGGCCAAAGTACTGAAGAGGACAGGAGGAACAAGAAATAGAGTAGACACCAGGAGCATCTATAGAGGGAGGAGAGTTAAGAACTAGAATAGTGCGAAGAGTGTTAGTCTGGCGAAAAGTAAGTTTAATGTCTAAGGAATGGAGAGAGTTGTTGAGATTTGAGAGACCGGAAATGTAGGAAGGCAGAGGACAGGAGAGTTCCAAGAAGTAGGGTGTTTGGGAGAGAAGAAAGTCCGTTTAGCACGAGAGAAGGCAGAGTCTATGAAATGGGAAGGGTAGCCAAGACGGGAAAATGAATTATGAAGAGTGAAAATTTTTAATTCAAGAAACTGAGGATCATAAATGCGGAGAGCACGGAGAAAGAGGGAGATAAGAACACTTTTCTTCACAGAGGAGGCATGATATAAAAAGTAGTGAATGTACATGCCACTGTGCATAGGCTTGCGGTACACGAAAAAGCAAAACCTGTAACTGAGCGGTGGACATGAACATCAAGGAAAGGAAGCAAGGAATTAGATTCCCATTCAGCTTTAAACTTAATGGAAGTGGAAAGATTATTAGGAGCATCAAAAAATGGTAGGAAGAGACTAGAGTCATGAGGCCAAAGAGCAAAGATGTCATCTATATAGCGGAGCCAGAGTGAAGGACGCTCATCAATAATAGGAAGTAGAACAGTCTCGAAGTATTCCATGTAAAGATTAACAAGAACAGGAGATATAATAGAGCTCATAGCGACACCGAAGGTTTGAGAATAATATTTACCTTGGAAGGAAAAGGAATTTGAGTCCACACAAAGGCGGATAAGATCAAGAAAGACATCAGTAGGTATAGGGAGATGAAGTAACCCTTCATTGGCCGCCTTCTCTCTGAGAAAATTAAGGACATCATCAAGAGGGACATTAGTGAAGAGGGACTCAACGTCATGACTTAGCTTAGCATCTTACAGGTCGGGAGGGTTTTTCTTCTGCCTTGGGTATTTGTCCTTTATTATTTACTCCCCCCTTTCCCGTCCTCTGTCTTCTTGCTCCTACCCTCTGTGGGCCCCTAGCTCCTTTGAAGTGCTCCTCTTTTTTAGTATATGACTGACTCCCCCACTACTACTACTACCTCCACCACTTCCTCTTGTTCCAGTCAATGTCTGCTGGCCTATATTTACTCCCTCCTTCTCTCCTTTTGTTAGTGTGACTTTGTAAATGGTCCAAGTCGGACCGAAACGTCGTCGTAAGCTCTTCTCTTCTATGTGCGTTTTTGTGTATTGTTCCAGCCACGGTATTGTGCCTTTTTTTTATTTGATGTTGTTATTCTGCAGCACGCCTGGGTGGTCTCAGTGATTTTTTTCGTGGAGAGAGCTGATTGCCTCGTCTATTGCAGTTGAGGGTTGGTTCACAAGCGTAACATTATGGTCATTTCCTAGGTAGTCCCTGAAGAGGTCGAAGCCTAAGGTTGTTAGGTTGGGTTTGGGGTGTGTGGGTATTCGGAATGGTGAAGTCTGGAGTTATATTATAACGGGAATGTGGTCTGATCCTACATTACCTCCTGGGGAGACTCTGCAGTGGTATAGGTCACAGTCACTGTTGATAAGTTCTATATCAGGGGGCCCTGGGCGGGGTCCCACATATGACTAAGAATGGGCCTTGGAACGATAGGTTTCTTGCTCTCATTATATTGACCCATTAGTTTGCCCCTTTTGGTCACCAAGCGCCGCAATTGAAGAGAGCAAGGTGGTGGGCATTAAAATCCCTTGGTAGGACTGTAGGGATATTTTTACTGAGTAATCGGTGAAGGGGGATGGACTCTATATATGGCTGTCTGGGGGAGGGAAAGTAACCCGTTCCCACTACTAGCTGTCCATATGAGGTCGTCAGTTCTATTGCAATGATGCTATTCTCGTTGACGTGGATGTTACGGAATGCATGTCCTTGATTCACTAGGACGGCCCCTCCACTGTGGGGTCCTCTGGATTTCTCGAGTGTTCCCCGCAGCTTTATATGTTGATCTAGTCTGTCTGCTGTCTACTTCAGGAGGATAATGTCCGGGTTGTGGTTGGATAGTTCTGTTTCTAGGAGGTAGCGGTTGTTGAAGAAGTGATGGATGTTGAGTTGTAAAATCGTGATCCCCATTATGTCGTATTTTGCGTTGATGCGTCGAATTTAAATAGGCCAAATTTAGTGTAATGAAAAAGAGTGAGGAAGTGTGTCAGACATCCTGAAGCACATGGATGGATAGCAGCTGACACAGTGAGAAAGATCTGATCAACAACATACAAAGCTAGTCCCCGGAAGTTCATAAAGTCAATAATGGAGACAGTGAAAACTGAGTGAGTATAAGAGAGGGCATTCAGGAATATACACAATGAAGGCATCAATCTGAGACATGCATATTTATTCAGCGAATTTTAGAAAAGGTGTTGTCTGAGGGAACCCACAATTAATTACAAATACAAAACCTTAATACTCATAGGTTTGCATCTTAATTATTATATCTAAGTATCAAAAAATATGAAAAAAGACTTCATAAAATTGACCTAATGGCACAAGTAGAGAGAAAAGTAATTGGAGACATCAAAGTATACATAAAGTTTAGAGGAGCAAACGTCAACAGAGAAAGAGCATTAAGAACGAGCACAACCAGAAGAAGCAAATTTATTGCATATAAGAAACAAGGATATTTTATTCCTTATTGTAATGTTAAACAATACTTGGGCAAATATATATGTTTACAAGAATATATTTATATATATACCTAGTAAAGTGTATGGTAGAGTTATTATTGAAAGAATTAAGAGTAAGACGGAGAGTAGGATAGCAGATGAGCAAGGGGCTTTAGGAAGGGTAGGGGGTGTGTAGACCAAGTGTTTACAGTGAAACATATAGGTAAACAGTATTTAGATAAGGGTAAAGAGGTGTTTGTGGCATTTATGGATTTGGAAAAGGTGAATGATAGGGTGGATAGGGGGAATGTGGCAGATGTTGCAAATGTATGGAATAGCAAGTAGGTTATTGAAAGCGGTGAAAAGTTTTTACTAGGATAGTGAGGCTCAGGTTAGAGTATGTAGGCGAGAGAGATTATTTCCAAGTAAAAGTGGGCCTTAGACAGGGATGTGTGATGTCACCATGGTTGTTCAATATATTTATAGATGAAGTTGTAAGAGAAGTGAATGCTCGGGTGTTGGCAAGAGGTGTGGGGTTAAAAGAAAAAGAATCTAACACAAAGTGGGAGTTGTCACAGTTGCTCTTTGCTGATGACACTGTGCTTTTGGGAAATTCTGAAGAGAAGTTGCAGAGGTTGGTGGATGAGTTTGGTAGGGTATGTAAAAGAAAGAAATTAAAAGTGAATATAAGAAAGAGTAAGGTGATGAGGATAACAAAAAAAAAAGGTAATGGATGATTGGATATCAGACTGGAGGGAGAGAGTATGGAGGATGTGAATGTGTTCAGATATTTGGGAGTGGATGTGTCAGCAGATGGGTCTATGAAGGATGAGGTAAATCATAGAATTAACGAGTGGAAAAAGGTGAATGGTGCAATAAGGAGTCTGTGGAGACAAAGAACTTTATTCATGAAAGCAAAGAGTATGGGTGTGAGGCATGGGTTGTGAATGTTGCAACAAGGAGAAGGCTGGGGGCAGTGGAGACTAGGTAGGGGTAGGCCTAGGAAAGGTTGGAGGGAGGGGGTAAAGGAGGTTTTGTGTGCGAGGGGCTTCGACTTCCAGCAAACATGCGTGAGCGTGTTAGATAGATTTTTAGGACTTGACGTGCTGTTGGAGTGTAAGCAAGGTAACATTTATGAAGAGATTCAGGGAAACCGGCAGGTCGGACTTGATTCCTGGAGATGGGAAGTACAGTGCCGGCACTCTGAAGGAGGGGTGTTAATGTTGCAGTTTTATAACTGTAGTGTAAGCACGCCTCTGGCAAGACAGTGGAGTGGGCGATGAAAGTTTTTCTTTTTCGGGCCACTCTGTCTTGGTGGGAAACGGCCGATGTGTTAATATACATAGGGAGGTACCACCTCTAGAACTTTACTGGGGACCCTCATCCTCAGAGAAGACAATAAACGTACCTCAGGGAAAACTCAAGGTTCTCCCCGGAGCTGTTTGAATATTTTCTTCTACCACCCTCTATATTTTATATTATATATGTAATTTATTAATAGACAGAATACATTGTGCTGTATATATATATATATATTATTATATATATATATATATATATATATTATATATATATATATAATATATAATAATATATATATATTCTTTCAACAGTCGTCTCCCACGAGGCAGGGTGACCCAAAAGAAAAATCCAAAGAAAATTTTTTCATCATCATTCAACACTTTCACCCAAAATCATAATCCCGTCTTTGCGGGAGCTCAGATCACACTGAAATGTCCCAGCTGTTATCCCAGACCTCCTTTAAAGTGCAGGGATTCCCTGAATCCCTTCACAAAATGTTACCCTGCTCACACTCCAACAGATCGTCATGTCCCAAAAACCATTCGTCTCCATTCACTCCTATCTAAGACGCTCACACATGCTTGCTGGAAGTCCAAGCTCCTCGCCCACAATACCTCCTTTACCCCTTCCCTCCAACCTTTTCTAGGACGACCCCTACCCCGCCTTCCTTCCCCTACAGATTTATACGCTCTCCAAGTCATTCTACTTTGATCCATTCTCTCTAAATGACCAAACCACCTCAACAACCCCTCTTCAGCCCTCTGACAAATACTTTTAGTAACTCCACACCTTCTCCTAATTTCCACATTCCGAATTCTCTGCATAATATTTACACCACACATTGCCCTTAGACAGGACATCTCCACTGCCTCCAGCCGCCTCCTCGCTGCAGCATTTGCAACTCATGCTTCACACACATATAAGAGTGTTGGTACGACTATACTTTCGTACATTCCCTTCTTTGCCTCCATGGATAACGTTTTTTGTCTCCACAGATACCTCAACGCACCACTCACCTTTTTTCCTTCATCAATTCTATGGTTAACCTCATCCTTCATAAACCCATCCGCTGACACGTCAACTCCCAAATATCTGAAAACATTTACTTCTTCCATAATCCCTCTCTCAAAAAAATATATATATATATATATATATATATATATATATATATATATATATATATATATATATATATATATATATATATGTACTCACCTATTTGTGGTTGCAGGGGTCGAGTCATAGCTCCTGGCCCCGCCTCTTCACTGATTGTTACTAGGTCCTCTCTCTCCCTGCTCCATGAGCTTTATCAAACCTCGTCTTAAAACTATGTATGGTTCCTTCCTCCACTATGTCGCTTTCTAGGCTATTCCACTTCCTGACAACTCTATGACTGAAGAAATACTTCCTAACATCCCTTTGACTCATAGGAGTCTTCAACTTCCAATTGTGACACCTTGTTTCTGCGTCCCCTCTCTGGAACATCTTGTCTCTGTCCACCTTATCTATTTCTCGCAGTATTTTATATGTCGTTATCATGTCTCCCCTAACCCTCCTGTCCTCTAGTGTCGTCAGGGCGATTTCCCTTAACCTTTCTTCGTAGGACAATCCACTTAGCTCTGGGACTAATCTTGTTGCAAACCTTTGCACTTTCTCTAGTTTCTTGACGTGCTTGACCAGGTGTGGGTTCAAAACTGGTGCTGCATACTCCAGTATGGGCCTGACGTATATGGTGTACAGAGTCTTGAACGATTCCTTAGTGAGATATTGGAACGCTATTCTTAGGTTTGCCAGCCGCCCGTATGCTGCAGCAGTTATCTGATTGATGTGTGCCTCAGGAGATGTGCTCTGTATTATACTCACCAAAAGATCTTTTTCCTTGAGTGAGGTTTGCAGTCTTTGGCCACCTAGACTATACTCTGTATGCGGTCTTCTTTGCCCTTCCCCGATCTTCATGACTTTACATTTGGCAGGGTTAAATTCAAGGAGCCAGTTACTGGATAATGCTGTAGCCTGTCCAGGTCTCTTTGTAGTCCTGCCTGATCCTCGACTGATTTAATTCTTCTCATTAACTTCACATCATCTGCAAACAGGGACACTTCTGAGTCTACCCCTTCCGTTATGTCATTCACATATACCAAAAACAGTACAGGTCCTAGGACTGACCCTTGTGGAACCCCACTCGTCACAGGTGCCCACTCTGACACCTCGTCACGTACCATGACTCATTGTTGCCTCCCTCTCAGATATTCTCTGATCCATTGCAGTGCCTTTCCTGTTACGTGTGCCTGATCCTCTAGCTTTTGCATTAACCTCTTGTGAGGAACTGTGTCGAACGCTTTCTTGTAGTCCAAGAAAATGAAGTCTATCCACCCCTCTTTCTCGTGTCTTACTTCTGTTACCTTGTCATAAAACTCCAGTAGGTTTGTGACACAGGATTTTCCTTCCCTGAAACCGTGCTGGTTGTCGTTTATAAGCTTGTGTCTTTCTATGTGCTCCACCACTCTCCTCCTGATGATCTTCTCCATGACTTTGCTTACTATACACGTCAGTGACACAGGTCTGCAATTTAATGCCTCATGTCTGTCTCCTTTCTTAAAAATTGGGACTACATTTGCCATCTTCCACACCTCAGGTAGTTGCCCAGTTTCAATGGATGTGTGTGTGTACTCACCTAGTTATGGTTGCAGGAGTCGATTCATAGCTCCTGGCCCCGCCTCTTCACTGGCCGCTACTGGGTCACTCTCCCTTCGCCATGAGCCTTATCATACCTCTTCTTAAAGCTATGAATGGATCATGCCTCCACTACATCGCTTCCCAAGCTATTCCACTTCCTGACCACTCTGTGGCTGAAGAAATACTTCCTAAAATCCCTGTGATTCATCTGAGTCTTCAACTTCCAGCTGTGTCCCCTTGTTGCTGTGTCCCATCTCTGGAACATTCTGTCTCTGTCCACATTGTCAATTCCTCTCAGTATTTTATATGTCGTTATCATGTCCCCCTTTCTCTCCTGTTCTCTAATGTCGTCAGGTCGATTTCCCTTAACCTATCCTCGTAGGACATACCCCTTAGCTCTGGGGCTAGTCGTGTTGCAAACCTTTGCACTTTCTCTAGTTTCTTTATGTGCTTGGCTAGGTGTGGGTTCCAAACTGGTGTTGCGTACTCCAGTATGGGCCTAACGTACACAGTGTACAGGGTTCTGAACGATTCCTTATTAAGATGTCGGAATGCTGTTCTTAGGTTTGCTAGACGCCCGTATGCTGCAGCAGTTATTTGGTTGATGTGCGCCTCAGGAGATGTGCCTGGTGTTATACTCACCCCAAGATCTTTTTCCTTGAGTGAGGTTTGTAGTATCTGGCCCCCCTAGATTGTACTCCGTCTGCGGTCTTCTTTGCTCTTCCCCAATCTTCATGAATTTGCACTTGGTGGGGTTGAACTCCAGGAGCCAATTTATGGACCAGTCCTGCAGCCTGTTCAGATCCCTTTGTAGTTCTGCCTGGTCCTCGTCCGATTGAATCTTTCTCATCAACTTCACATCATCTGCAAACAGGGACACTTCGGAGGTTATTCCTTCCGTCATGTCATTCACATATACCAAAAACAGCACCGGTCCTAGGACTGACCCCTGTGGAACCCCACTCGTCACAGACGCCCACTCTGACACCTCGCCACGAACCATGACTCGCTGCTGTCTTCCTGACAGGTATTCCCTGATCCATTGGAGTGCCTTCCCTGTTATCCCTGCCTGGTCCTCCAGCTTTTGCACTAATCTCTTGTGTGGAACCGTGTCAAATGCCTACTTACAGTCCAAGAAAAGGCAATCTATCCTCCCCTCTCTCTCTTGTCTTACTGCTGTCACCCTGTCATAGAACTCCAGTAGGTTTGTGACACAGGATTTCCCGTCCCTGAAACCGTGTTGACTGCCGTTGATAAGCTCATTTCTTTCTAGGTGTTCCACCACTCTTCTCCTGATAATCTTCTCCATGACTTTGCATACTATACACATCAGTGACACTGATCTGTAGTTAAGTGCTTCATGTCTGTCTCCTTTTTTAAAGATTGGGACTACATTTGCTGTCTTCCATACCTCAGGTAATCTCCCTGTTTCGATAGATGTGTTGAATATTGTTGTTAAGGGGTACACATAGCGCCTCAGCTCCCTCTCTCAGGACCCATGGAGAGATGTGCTCCGGCCCCGTCGCCTTTGAGGTATCTAGCTCACTCATCAGCCTCTTCACTTCTTCCTCAGTTGCGTGTATTGTGTCCAACACTTGGTGGTGTACCCCTCCTCTCTGTCTTTCTGGAGTCCCTTCTGTCTCCTCGGTGAACACTTCTTTGAATCTCATGTTGAATTCCTCACACACTTCGAGGTCATTTCTTGTGATCTCTCCTCCTTCCTTCCTTAGCCTGATTACCTGGTCCTTGACTGTTGTCCTCCTCCTGGTGTGTATAAAAGCTGCAGTCAATACCCGTCAAGACAAAATCATATACAAATAAAATAATCACAAAAAATAATATTTTCCCAGGAATACTTCATCTAAGTCTTAAATAATATTTCCACTTAACCCATCAAATAGGCCGCTAATACAGAAATTCATTGCTTATTGCTACACTATTTTGACGGCTTTAGACCCTGTATGTTTGCAAAGACAAATGTAGTTATATTGGTGGAATTTAGGGGGGTTTTATTTGCTGGCTCTAATATCTGTTGTTCTGGAGTGGAGGCCAGTGTCCGTGCCTCTGCTCCAGAAGTGTTTTCAGTTGGTGTAGGATTATTCTCATTTCTTGCCAGTCTTTTTTTCCTCCTGGCCCTAAAAAAACTCCGACCCTGGACGGGTTGTGGCTTCCCTGTTTTGTTTCCCATAGTCTGGCTGGTCTGTGTCTTCTTGTCTCCTTTAGATGATGTGCCTGACAGTATGCGTTGTAGTATTTTCTTTCATGGATTGATGAGTGACACATTTCCGGGTGAAATAAGTTACAGGAGGGGAAGTTGCACTCTCCTGTTGCCATGTGGGTACGGCAATTTTTGGGGTGGTCAAAGGTGCATGTCCCACCTGTTTTACCAGATATACCATGCCTGCAGATACCCAAGACATAGTATTTGCATAGATTGGATTTCCGTTTGCTAGGATTCATTGTAGCTGCGTTAGCTTCTGGTGCATTTTTTTCAGTTTCCTCCCTATCTATCCCCCCTGTATGGACATCAGTGCTTCTACCAGGTTTTGGTGGTAATGTGTCGACACTGTTCCCTGAGGCATCATCCTCTTTTGTTCCATCTCCAGCAGTATCTCTATTTTGTACCTCTGTGAATTGAATAGCGTTGACTTTATTTGTTTCATCACCAGGGCCAGTGTCTCCTTTCGGTTCACTGTCCTCCAGGACAACACTAGCACCCTCAGGAGCACTGTCCTCCAGGACAACACTAGCACCATCAGGAGCACTGTCCTCCAGGACAACACTAGCACCCTCAGGAGCACTGTCCTCCAGGACAACACTAGCACCCTCAGGAGCACTGTCCTCCAGGACAACACTAGCACCCTCAGGAGCACTGTCCTCCAGGACAACACTAGCACCCTCAGGAGCACTGTCCTCCAGGACAACACTAGCACCCTCAGGAGCACTGTCCTCCAGGACATCACTAGCACCCTCAGGAGCACTGTCCTCCAGGACAACACTAGCACCCTCAGGAGCACTGTCCTCCAGGACAACACTAGCACCTCAGGAACACTGTTCCTCCTGGACAACACTAGCACCCTCAGGAACACTGTCGTCCAAGACAACACTAGCACCCTCAGGAGCCCTGTCGTTCAAGACAACCCCGTCCAAACCACTCATCTTATTTTCCCAGCTGTCATACCATGTTAACAATTCTTTCAAGAAGGATCTATTATTGGTGTTCTTGTCTTTTAATATAGATGTAATTTTCTCATACAGGTGTATCTCGTTTGGGCAGACCCAAAAACATCTCTCTGAGTTTATGTCAAGGGTGGTCACTGGTTGAAAATCCCTGCATATACCATGGGACCATTGATCACAGAGATTGCAAGCAATCCAGGCCTGTGTTCGTCCTTTACCCTTTCTACAGACTACACAGATCTTCATGGTATTGGTCATCTTACAACTCTTGACCACTCTCCTAGCTAGCTAGTCTATAATTTCTCGAAGTATTTAGTTGTTTTTAACAGTTCTTCCAATTTGGCTTATTTCCAACGAATCCGTTTGAATCCGGGCGAATCCGGTTTGTGGCTCACTGTATATTTTTTTTTTTTACTAATAACACCTTAAAAGTAGATCTGTCTATTTGTATTGTATCTATTTGTTGTAGTTGCTGTTTGGGTGTTTAATGAGGGCGTGTAAAACCCCGTCAGCTTATGAATCCGGTCAGAGGATACCTTGTTTTCAACGAATCCGTTTGAATCCGGTCGTTGGTTCACGTGGATCACTTATTTTGGACGTATCCATCGAGGGACTGTTTCCATGCATGTTAAATGCGGGTTTACAAACATTGATCGATGAGTGAAATAGTCTGTCTAGCATTGCGACTCAAGCAAAATTATACGTAACTTCATATAAGTTATATGAATACATGAGAGTATATTTAGAATGGAGTCAGGTGGAGAATGCTGCATGTGATGATCTTCCGAGTAGGGTGACAGACTCTAGGACCTTGGGTAGCTTTTAAAAGAGATTGGGCCGAGATTGAGCCGAGCGATTTTTCACTATTTTTCTCTCTTCTGTCACCTGGCTCCGTTATGTTGACGACATTCTCATCATAACTCCCAGACGCTTCAACGTTCAAGCTCTCCAACACAAGCTCAACCAGGTCGAGCCATCAATCCAGTTCACACTAGAAGAAGAAGTCGACAACACTCTTCCTTTCCTTGATGTTCTTCTTTGCAAAGCTGACAATGAACTTCGTTTTAAGGACTATCGAAAACCTACC
This sequence comes from Cherax destructor, assembly GCA_009830355.1. Lineage (NCBI taxonomy): Eukaryota > Metazoa > Arthropoda > Malacostraca > Decapoda > Parastacidae > Cherax > Cherax destructor. Next base: position 8,991 of record WNWK01009078.1, on the reverse strand, counting down.
AACCAACACGATCTTCTCCACTTCTACTCTCACCACGACACCAAGACTAAACGGTGTAATTATAGGCTTTTTCCTACGCGCACTCAGAATCTGCAGCAGTGAGTTCCTTGAGGAAGAATGCTCCCTTATTGAACAAGTTTTTTCTAAACTTCACTATCCTCGTCACTTCATTAGAGACTGCAGACGATTCATAAGAGAAGAGATTCATAGTCCTCCCCACCAACTCCATTGCCAAACACGTTTCCAACATCTTTTCCAATACCTCATTCTAAGTATCTACCTCCACATCCACCAACATCAAGGACATTACCAGCAACAGGCAGGACAAGCTTCAATTCTCTGCAATCCCTTGTAATGATTGCAGCAAATTATACGTGGGCGAAACATCCAGACACGTATTTCAGAACACCAATAAGCAGGCAGATCTGACGACCCAAGGAATGCCTGTGTTCAACACCGAAATTCACATAACCATTTAATCAACTACAGAAACGAAAGACTCATCACCAGAGAAGACAATACTCAATACCGAAGAATCCTGGAATCATCACAGTCAGGTCAGTGGTGACCTGACTTAACTCAGTGAAGACGTATTTTGTGTGCTCTCTGTGAATCTGAGCAAGATGTCCTATCTTGAGCTACTCTACCAGCAGCTAAAGGAAGAACTGAGGGTAGCTAAGCTTGAGATACAGCGACTGACTGAGGAAAACAAGAGGATTCCTAGTAATCCTCCTGTTGAAAATCCTCAAGTCAAGAAAGGAACCTGGACAGTGGCTGGAATGCATGGGACAAAGTTAAGGATCAAGAGGACGAATGGAGAGGTAGAATCAACGAAAATCCAGGAAACTGTTGTGGAAACATCGAACCGATTCTCCGTGCTACCCGATGAATGTGAGTCGACTTCAGGGAGCGTCACGACGAACGACACAAAGGAAGGTAAAAACATTGTTGTTGTTGGGGACAGCCAGGTTAGATACATGGATAGGGCCTTCTGTTTGAAGGATAGGAGTAGAAGACAGAGGGTTTGCTTTCCTGGGGCAGGGATGGAGGATATTGTTAGCCGTCTGGACGACATCATGAGAGGTAATGGGAGCAATCCTATTATCTGTCTCAGTGCTGGAGGCAACGATGTTGGCAGACGTAGGAGTGAGGACCTGACTAGCAGGTTTAGGTCAGCAATAGACATAATTAGGAAGAAGGGTGGGAACCCTGTCATATGTGGTATTTTGCCAAGGAGAGGAGTTGGAAATGAATGGCTGTCCAGGGCAATGCAGTAACATTCATTGACAACTGGGACCTCTTCTATGGCAGAAATGACATGTATGCCAGGGATGGGGTTCACTTATCCAGGTCTGTGGTGGGGGCACTGGCAACTGCAGTGGAGGGAGCTGTTAGGGCTTTAAACTAGAAATAGTTAGTGGTATGGGTTTTTGGGGGAAAACAGTGAATTCCCAGTGTATTAATATTATAAGTTCTAGGAGAACTAGTAATAGGCAGAATATGGTGGATACTGGAAAGCCAGTGACACTAGATGACAAGGACAGTAATAGGTATAGTGGAAAAACAGAAATGACCAGGAAGGGTAAAGAGAAAGGAGTGTCTAGGAATAAGATGGACGAGTTGGTATTAGTTGCAAGTACAGGTAATATTGATGTTTTTGCAATAACTGAAACGTGGTTTAATATGAAAAATCGGGACATGCTGAATGTCACATCAAGGGTTATAAATTGTTCCAAGTAGACAGAAGTATCGGGAAGGGGGGTGGGGTGGCACTCTATGTCCGAGATCATTTAAATTGTTGCATAAAAACGGGCATAAAGTCTGAAATAATACATACAAAGTCTGTCTGGATAGAATTTTCAGAGGGTTGTGAAAAATTGATTTTAGGCGTGATATATCGTCCTCCAAACTTAGATAGGGAACAAGGGAGACTACTCTGGGAGGAAATTGTTAAGGCCACAAGGCACGATAACGTAGTAATTCTAGGGGACTTTAACTTTAGTCAGATTGATTGGAATTTCTTGACAGGGAATTTAGAATCTAAAGACTTTTTAGAAGAAGTTCAGGATTGTTTTTTGAAGCAGTTTGTGACAGAACCTACAAGGGGAAATAACCTACTTGACTTGGTTCTGGCAAACAAGGAATCCCTCGTTAATAATTTAGAAATTACAGAGGAACTCTGCACAAGCGACCACAAGTCAATTACCTTTAGCATTGAATGGATGTATGATAGTAAGGATAATTCAGTAACAGTCGCAGTTTTTCGCTTAGCAGATTATAATGGGCTTAGAGAACATTTATCAACTGTGGACTGGGGTAATGAAGAGAGCTATCAATATGACAGCTTTCTTAACACTATACAGGCTGCCCAAAGAACATTTATCCCGTATAAAGAAATTAGATCAAGTAGAAATGACAAATAATGGATGAATAATAGGCTCAAATATCTTTTATGGCAGAAGAAAGGAATTTATAAGCGCATAAATAGAGGTGAGGGTCATCTTATAAATCAGTATACTGACATTAAGAGGGACATTAAAAAGGGTATAAGAAAAACTAAACGGGACTATGAAATTAAAGTTGCTAGGGATTCAAAAACTAACCCAAAAAGTTTTTTCCAGGTTTATAAAACAAAAGTTAGGGATAAGATAGGTCCCCTTAAAAATAATTCTGGGCATCTTACTGACAAGGAGAATGATATGTGCTCTATTTTTAATAATTATTTTCTCTCGGTTTTCACACAGGAAGACACTAATAATATGCCAGTAATTTTTATAGTGTCCCTGAAGAAGATAAATTATGCAATATCACAGTCACTAGCAAAATAGTTATGAAAGAAGTAGACCGTTTGAAAAAAAATAAATCGCCGGGTCCTGATGAGCTTTTTGCAAGGGTTCTTAAGGAATGCAAAATGGAACTCTGTTAACCAATATCTAACATTTTTAATTTTTCTCTTCAAACAGGTGTATTGTCTGATATTTGGAAGATGGCTAATGTAATTCCTATTTTTAAAGCAGGGGACAAGTCACTACCGTCAAATTACCTCCCAATAAGCCTGACCTCAATTGTAGGCAAATTACTAGAGTCAATTATAGCTGATATTATTAGAAGCCATTTAGATAACCATAATTTGATTAATGATATTCAGCATGGATTCACGAGGGGCCGTTCCTGCCTATCTAATTTATTAACCTTCTTTAGTAAAGCTTTTGAGGCTGTTGATCACGATAAAGAATTCGATATTGTTTATTTAGATTTTAGTAAGGCTTTTGATAGAGTACCGCACCAGAGACTGTTAAAGAAAGTGGCAGTTCATGGCATTGGAGAAAAAGTGCTGTTATGGATCGAGTCATGGCTCACCAATAGGAAGCAGAGAGTGTGCATAAATGGGGTTAAATCCGAGTGGGGATCTGTAACAAGTGGAGTTCCACAGGGATCAGTCTTATGCCCGTTGTTGTTTATAATATATATCAATGACCTTGATGAGGGAATTACTAGTGACATGAGCAAATTCGCCGATGACACGAAGATAGGTAGGATAATTGATTCTAACGTAGATGTCACGGAACTTCAGGAGGATTTAGATAAACTCAATTCCTGGTCAGACAAGTGGCAGATGCAGTTCAATGTAGATAAATGCAAGGTTCTGAAGCTCAGGAGTGTCCATAACCCAAGCACTTATAAGATAAATAACGTAGAACTTAGCCATACAGATTGTGAAAAGGACTTGGGGGTTATGGTAAGCAGCAACCTTAAATCAATACAGCAGTGCCTAAGCGTACATAATAAGGCAAACAGATTAAGAACATAAGAACATAAGAAAGAAGGAACACTGCAGCAGGCCTACTGGCCCATGCGAGGCAGGTCCAAGTCTCCCACCGGCTTAAGCCAAAGCCCCGACCCAGCCAGGTCAGGTTACATTTACTTAAGGAAGGAGCACTGCATCTGACCTAGTAGCACAAGCTAGTCAGGTCCAACTCACACCCACCCGCACCCACTCATATATTTATCTAGCCTATTTTTAAAACTACACAAAGTTTTAGCCTCTATAACTGTACTCGGGAGTTTGTTCCACTCATCGACAACTCTATTACCAAACCAATGCTTTCCTATATCCTTCCTGAATCTGAATTTATCCAACTTAAAGCCATTGCTGCGAGTCCTGTCAATACCTTTATTTATTCCTGTTTTCCATTTATACACCTCAATCATATCCCCCTAATTCTACGCCTTTCTAGAGAGTGCAGATTCAGGGCCTTCAGTCTATCCTCATAGGGAAGATTTCTGATACATGGGATCATCTTTGTCATCCTCCTTTGTACGTTTTCCAGAGCATTTATATCCATTCTGTAATACGGTGACCAAAACTGTGCAGCATAATCTAGATGAGGCCTAACCAAGGATATATAGAGTTGAAGAACAACCTGAGGACTCCTATTATTTATGCTTCTTGATATGAAGCCAAGGATTCTGTTCGCTTTATTGCGAACACTTATGCACTGCTGTCTTGGTTTTAGATTACTGCTAACCAGAACTCCTTAATCCTTTTCGCAATCAGTAGTATTAAGATCTACATTATTTAGTTTATATGTGGCATGGTTATTGTCCTGTCCAATATTTAAAACTTTGCATTTATCTATATTAAACTGTATCTGCCACTTCTCCGACCACTGCATCAGTCTATTCAAATCTTCCTGGAGTGCTCTAATGTCTTCATTTGAATGAATTGGATGGCCTATTTTGGTGTCATCGGCAAACTTGCTTATGTCGCTATTTATTCCCTCATCTATGTCGTTTATGTAGATTGTGAACAACAAGGGGCCCAATACTGACCCCTGTAGAACACCGCTTGTGACACTTCCCCACTCTGATTTCTCCCCATTTATGCAAACTCTCTGCTGCCTATTTGTCAACCATGCCTCTATCCAGGAAAAAATTTCTCCTCCTATTCTGTGTGCCTTAATTTTCCTTAATAGTCTCTGATGTGGGACTCTATCAAAAGCCTTGTGAATGAATAGTTCAGAGAACCGACGAGTTGCTAAATTAGACACACATGCAACACCCGGGCATCCCTATCGAGGAAACGCCTCGCCACACAGCGGCTTCATCAGTCCACACATAAGAACATAAGAACATAAGAAAGAAGGAACACTGCAGCAGGCCTACTGGCCCATGCGAGGCAGGTCCAAATCTCCCACCGGCTTAAGCCAATGCCCCGACCCATCCAGGTCAGGTTACATTCACTTAAGGAAGGAGCACGGCATCTGACCTAGTAGCACAAACTAGTCAGGTCCAACTCACACCCACCCGCACCCACTCATATATTTATCTAGCCTATTTTTAAAACTACACAACGTTTTAGCCTCTATAACTGTACTCGGGAGTTTGTTCCACTCATCGACAACTCTATTACCAAACCAATGCTTTCCTATATCCTTCCTGAATCTGAATTTATCCAACTTAAAGCCATTGCTGCGAGTCCTGTCAATACCTTTATTTATTCCTGTTTTCCATTTATACACCTCAATCATATCCCCCTAATTCTACGCCTTTCTAGAGAGTGCAGATTCAGGGCCTTCAGTCTATCCTCATAGGGAAGATTTCTGATACATGGGATCATCTTTGTCATCCTCCTTTGTACGTTTTCCAGAGCATTTATATCCATTCTGTAATACGGTGACCAAAACTGTGCAGCATAATCTAGATGAGGCCTAACCAAGGATATATAGAGTTGAAGAACAACCTGAGGACTCCTATTATTTATGCTTCTTGATATGAAGCCAAGGATTCTGTTCGCTTTATTGCGAACACTTATGCACTGCTGTCTTGGTTTTAGATTACTGCTAACCAGAACTCCTTAATCCTTTTCGCAATCAGTAGTATTAAGATCTACATTATTTAGTTTATATGTGGCATGGTTATTGTCCTGTCCAATATTTAAAACTTTGCATTTATCTATATTAAACTGTATCTGCCACTTCTCCGACCACTGCATCAGTCTATTCAAATCTTCCTGGAGTGCTCTAATGTCTTCATTTGAATGAATTGGATGGCCTATTTTGGTGTCATCGGCAAACTTGTTATGTCGCTATTTATTCCCTCATCTATGTCGTTTATGTAGATTGTGAACAACAAGGGGCCCAATACTGACCCCTTAGAACACCGCTTGTGACACTTCCCCACTCTGATTTCTCCCCATTTATGCAAACTCTCTGCTGCCTATTTGTCAACCATGCCTCTATCCAGGAAAAATTTCTCCTCCTATTCTGTGTGCCTTAATTTTCCTTAATAGTCTCTGATGTGGGACTCTATCAAAAGCCTTGTGAATGAATAGTTCAGAGAACCGACGAGTTGCTAAATTAGACACACATGCAACACCCGGGCATCCCTATCGAGGAAACGCCTCGCCACACAGCGGCTTCATCAGTCCACACATAAGAACATAAGAACATAAGAAAGAAGGAACACTGCAGCAGGCCTACTGGCCCATGCGAGGCAGGTCCAAATCTCCCACCGGCTTAAGCCAATGCCCCGACCCATCCAGGTCAGGTTACATTCACTTAAGGAAGGAGCACGGCATCTGACCTAGTAGCACAAACTAGTCAGGTCCAACTCACACCCACCCGCACCCACTCATATATTTATCTAGCCTATTTTTAAAACTACACAACGTTTTAGCCTCTATAACTGTACTGGGAGTTTGTTCCACTATCGACAACTCTATTACCAAACCAATGCTTTCCTATATCCTTCCTGAATCTGAATTTATCCAACTTAAAGCCATTGCTGCGAGTCCTGTCAATACTAGATATTTTTAGCACGCTATTTACATCACCTTTATTTATTCCTGTTTTCCATTTATACACCTCAATCATATCCTCCCTAATTCTACGCCTTTCTAGAGGTGCAGATTCAGGGCCCTCAGTCTATCCTCATAGGGAAGATTTCTGATACATGGAATCAACTTAGTCATCCTCCTTTGTACGTTTTCCAGAGCATTTATATCCATTCTGTAATACGGTGACCAAAACTGTGCAGCATAATCTAGATGAGGCCTCATAAGGATATAAGAGTTGAAGAACAACCTGAGGACTCCTATTATTTATGCTTCTTGATATGAAGCCAAGCATTCTGTTCGCTTTATTGCGAACACTTATGCACTGCTGTCTTGGTTTTAGATTACTGCTAACCAGAACTCCTAAATCCTTTTCGCAATCAGTAGTATTAAGATCTACATTATTTAGTTTATATGTGGCATGGTTATTGTCCTGTCCAATATTTAGAACTTTGCATTTATCTATATTAAACTGCATCTGCCACTTCTCCGACCACTGCATCAGTCTATTCAAATCTTCCTGGAGTGCTCTAATGTCCTCATTTGAATGAATTGGACGGCCTATTTTGGTGTCATCGGCAAACTTTCTTACTATGATTTATATCAAGAAGTGTAAGCAACAGAAGTCCATAGGTTATATTACAGCTTTATATATCGTTAGTAAGGCCTCACCTAGATTACGCAGCTCAATTCTGGTCTCCATATTACAGAATGGATATTAATTCGTTAGAAAACATTCAGCGTATAATGACTAAATTAATACATAGCATTAGAAGTCTTCCGTATGAAGAATGATTGAAGACCCTAAATTACATTCACTTGTAAGACGAAGAATGAGAGGAGACATGATCGAGGTATACAAGTGGAAAATGGGTATTAACAAAGGGGATAGAAATATGGTCTTGAGAATATCTCACCAAGAGAGAACCCGCAATAATGGATTCAAATTAGATAAGTTTAGTTTTAGAAAGGATATTGGAAAGTATTGGTTTGGAAATAGGGTAGTTGATGAGTGGAACAGTCTGCCTAGTAGGGTTATTTAAGCAAGGACCTTTGGTAGTTTCAAATATATGTTGGATAAATTCATGAGTGAGAGGGGTTGATTTGAGTGGAATTGCACATGAGTAAATAGAATTATCAAAGCTTATTTCTTGGGTATCATTGAAGATTGGTTGAACAAATATTCTGTTAGTGGGATGGAATGTGAAGGACTTGCCTAGTATGGGCCAACAGGCCTGTTGCAGTGTTCCTCCTTTCTTATGTTCTTATGTATATCCAACAACTTCAACCAAAACAGCGGCTTCTATAACAGCTTAACCCCTTGCCAAGAAACTTCTTCATCGCTTTCCCACATAAGAACATAAGAATGGAGGAACACTGCAGAAGGTCTACTCATATACTTGTCCAATCTCTTTTTAAAGCTTCCTAAGGTTCTAGACTCTGTCACCGTACTCAGAAGATCGTCACATGCAGCATTCTCCACCTGACTCCATCATATGTACTCATACCTTTCACCCAGATAGATCTGTTTGTGACTTGATAAAGCCCAATGTGTGGGCGAAACGTTGTCAATAAAGAATCACATTAATCTGTTTATGTGTTTATTTTTCCACTGTGTCGGATTTTATACCATTTATTTCCATGTGTGCCGTGAAGGTTCTCTGTACATTTTCTAGGTCAGCAATTTCACATGCCTTGAAAGGTGCAGTTAGGTGTAGCAATATTCCAGCCTAGATAGAACATGTGTCATCATGGGCTGGGCATCCCTAGTTTCGAAGGTTCTCATTATCCATCCTGTCATTTTTCTCGCAGATGTGATTGATACACTGTTATGGTCGTTGAAGGTGAGATCCTCTGACATGATCACTCCCAGGTCATCTACATTAGTTTTCGCTCTATTGTGTGGTTGGAATTTGTTTTATACTCCGATGTAGTTTTAATTTCCCACGTTTTCCATATTGGAATAATTGAAATTTCTCATCATTGAACTTCATATTGTTTTCTGCGGCCCATTTAAAGATTTGGTTGATGTCTGCTTGGAGTCTTGTAGTCTTCATTGGAGGACACTGTCATGCAGATTCGGGTGTCATCTGCAAAGGAAGACACAGTTCTGTGGCTTACATTCCTATGTCAGATATGAGGATGAGGAACAGGAT